>VOMN01115807.1:0-23944 GCA_014899125.1 Orchestia grillus
GTTAGATGATCGCGTGTACCATATATGACCCACTCCGGAGGCAATGCGTTAAAACTTCCTTGAAATTTTCCCGGGTCCTGATAGTTTTTATAATTCGTTGAAGAATCTATCCAACAGGAGAAGTATTTATGCATTTATGACACAGAGAAGACGGTTAAATGTCAGCTACCCGAGCAATTTAAGAATTATGGCAACGGTCGTAAATGTGCACATCTGCGAGTGAGATTAAGGTGAGAATGTTGGGCTATACGTAGATTCGTTATTTGAATTCTTTTAGGTTATTGAACCCTATATCTGATGCAAAATAATTATTTAGTCGTATATCTTGCAATTTGTGAACTGATCTGCTTCATTTCTGGCCGCGATTGAAATGTTTCATTGTAAATTCAAGTTACTAGCATTAAAACTGAAAAAATGAAAAATTATTTGCTAGTATGCAAAACACACGATAAAATATGAAGTCATATTACAGTCTTAGCAGAAATCGTAAATTTTATATGATCACAATCTACCTAGATAGTGGGTCTAAAGACAAACTTCTCACCTCGTATCTACTTCGCGAGCTGCGGAACTATTTTACAAGCTGTGTAGCTATTTTACAGGCTGAGTAACTATTTTCAAGGCTTGTAACTATTTTACAAGCTCCATAACTATTTCACGAGCTGCATATCTATTTTACAACCTGCTTATGCATTTTACAAGCTGCATTACTATTTTACATGCAACATATCGATTTGGTAAAGTACGTAACTATTTCACTCAGCCGGGCTTCTGATGTGAAAGCTTTTCAAATGTGCTCAATCTAAATACTAAATCTTGGGGCTCTGCTTGCTACAAATAGACACTAACTGCATTGCTTTTGGAAGCAATAGAATTCTTTATTCCAAAAATGTAGCATAGCAGGCCTTTGCTCACATATTAAGAATGGAAGAAAATAAATTTTCGTGTTTTTTCGAGATGTTAAGTCGCGCAATTTTTTAAAATATTCCTAAATTTTGGAAATGACAAAAAGACAGTTTTTATCGAGATTTGAAAATTTAGACAAATTAAAAACTGTCAGTTGTAATGCAGTTATGCCCGGAATTATTCATACCCTTGAATTATTCTTGAATATAATTTAATAAATCCTTTAATAGGCTACTTTTCTTAGCAATGCTCATACCAAAAGTTTCCGAGGTGTTCTGGAATAAAACACAAAATGAGATTTTTTGACTGTTTTTTAATAATGAACAATAATCGCAAATGAACCATGATCATATTTATTTGTACCTATCTCAGTACCCTGTTGCAAAGCTTTTATTTTTAATAACTGCTTTCAGATGTTTTCTCTAATTCACAACAAAGGTTATTTGCAGACATCAACAGAAATCTTGGACCACTCATCTTTTGCAATTTCCTCCAATTCTTCAACATTCTTGACCTTCCTGGCATTGACATTTTTCTTAACAGCCCCCTCAAATTCGAGATCGGATTGAAATTTGGGCTTTGGGTTGGCCAAGCAAAAACATTGACTTCATTACCTTCCTACCACTTTTTAACAAATTTTTCAGAATGCTTGGGGTCATTATTACATCGAAAGACCATATCGAGTCCCATACAAAGAGGGTCGGAAAACTGTTCCACATTCCAAAGAACCTTGTCTTGAACTGCAAAAGCTGTCTGGAGGCAGGTATTAAAAAAGGCAGGTATGGACGGGTCATTGAGATGAGCACGATTTAATATGATTATGGTTCATTTGCTATTATTGTTCGTTATTTCTTTAAAATATACTCTTTCAAAAACTCTTATTTGGAGTTTTATTCCAGAATACCTTCAAAACTTTTGGTATAAGCATTGCATAGAAAAGTAGCTTATTGAAGGATTTTTTCATATATATTGAAAAGTAGTACAAGGGTATGAATTATTTTGGGCATAACTGCATGTCCACTGCGTCCTTCTTTTCATATGCACTGGAATAAAAAGATTAGAAATCGATACAAAAACTTGACTTCTTTATTTAAGTGAAGAGATTATTAAAATACTATTCATTTCAACCCTGTTTGACTTTCAGGTTAGTTCGATGCTAATGATGAACACTGAGACACAATTGTGAAGAGATTAGTGGGAATCTGGAAATATTTTCTCATATAAAGAATGTGTGATATCTCTGAAATCCTTCTGGTGAGAAGAACCCTTGGTAGCCTCCCTAGGTTTTCTAATGTAAAGAATAAGTGATAGTTTTGAAAAGCTTTCGCGTCTTTCTTTTGTGGAGAACTGCACCATCACTCAGAGAAATCTCGACACTCCTGGGTATGTCAACACTTACCCGTTCAGCTAGGTGCTGCAGCGGCAGGCAATCTATGAGGTTGTGAGTGGCTATGTGATCTCGAGCATTGAAAGGGCCTCGAGTGGACTCTTCGCAATTAAGTACATTTTAGCTTCCTGGGTTGATGAATTAGTTCAGAGTTACATTAGCGTATTCCTTACGACTATAGCTAAAGCCGTATTGACTGGTACAACCTGAAACGATAGGCTACCTAGTTATGTTTTTAGACAGAATTTAGTAGCAAATCTACGAAGCATTCGTTTTTCTCACATTTTTCATGTATTCTCATTTCATGTAAATAATACATGGGTAACAAGAGTAGGCTGAACTTTCGTTTGAAATATGGTAGACTTACCATAAGTATGTAACGATCTGCATACTCATGCATATGCCTAGAAAAGGGACTCAGGAAAGTAGGCCACAATACATTTATGACACATATTTGGGAGTAGGTTTTTTGACCGCTTAAGCCTACTAGTGCGTCAAAAATGTATCGTATTTCTTTCTCAGATAATTTGTTAGCACACAATATTTTTTCGATATAATGACCCGAGCAGATGACAGAATTGTAATGGGTCAATACGATACCGTAATATTTCTCTGATGAGCCTAAAACTCTACAAAATGTTTTGCTTGTTTAGCGGTTTCAAGTCACTAGCCTAGTCTGAGGAGCAATAAAAAGTAATAGAACAAAGAAGTAAGCCATTTATAAATTTTTCAGCAACCACTGCTCCAAGCACTGGGTTCTCATAGAAATGTCTCCCAATTTCATAGAGGGGAATTAACAATTTATTATTAAGTAATGATTATGAGCTCGTATTTAGAACATTCGATATGCCCTCTCAGTGTTGCCAAGTACCTGCTGATTTCCATAGACCCATTCTCTGGTGTCACGTTCAGTCCATGTAGTTGCACGCACTCCATCATAAGTGGTCAAATTCGGACCTTCAGTTCTCCTTTAATAGCTCAGTACATTGCATCATTTCCTCGTCTGAAACTGGAGGTGAAACGAACACCACTATACCTTTAACCTTGGCGAGGAAGGTACTGCTCATATTTGACCGTTTGTATCGGACTCTAATATTCGTGCAACTCCGACGCCAGCTCATTGCGCATCGCTCAAGTCGAGGTACAGCATATCCTCAATATTTGTAAGCTCCTATTACTGAATAAATCTATTTTCTACCTTTTTCGCGAATATTCAGGCAGGATAGCAGTAATTCCGTGGGACGCACAGCTTCCGCTTTCGAACGTTCAGTTTTCGCTAGATTTCTTTATAAATCATGACTCCAAAGTTGCTCAATACGTGCCTCCAGGAATGTGTCTCACGGGCCCTCGTCCCTCCGCCTGGTGGTAAACAGCAGCTGACAGAGGTCCGGCAGCTCGCTACTTCCGGACCTCCCCCGTTTGACCTCCCTGTCTGATAACAACTGTATTCTATGTTCTGACCTACCCTAACCTAACTTAAACTATAGCATAATCTAGCCTAATCTATAGCATCGAACCTTACATGTAGAATTCAAACTTCGTAAAGTTCATGTAATACTTGTATTAATTAAACCCTGTGACTGAAAACAAATGGGGGATGGGAAACAAGCCGTA
Source organism: Orchestia grillus (assembly GCA_014899125.1). Taxonomy (NCBI): domain Eukaryota; kingdom Metazoa; phylum Arthropoda; class Malacostraca; order Amphipoda; family Talitridae; genus Orchestia; species Orchestia grillus. The sequence continues at coordinate 3,908 of VOMN01115807.1, forward strand.
GAAGTCCACAACCCTTGCAATATCCATCGCTCGCAAAAAAATGTTCGAAAATATAATATTTAGAAAAAATGCAATTAACAGATGAAACCTATTTATGCTTCAGAAGCGGCGGTCAAACTGAAAAGACCAGGTGTTCATATCATTTCTCAATTTTGCAGTCGCAGATGACCTGAAAATTTTTTGCCATAAGTTAAAGAGATTTTCAGCCCAATTTTCCGTTTCAAACGATTTACATACAAATGACTTCATGTTCCTAGTCAAGGTTAAACATTTTTAGAGTGTTTTGACCTTGTCATTGTAATTTTAAATGTTCGAGTATGTAAATTTTCAATAATAATCTTAGCTGGCAGAATACATTCAACTGATTCCTTTGTTATCGAGAAATTTCGTGAATACGTATAAAACAAGTATGAAGGAATACTAACCCTAATCATGGTAAGACGGGGTTGGAATTTCGTGAGAGGGCGTTGGGGTCCCCAAGTACCCATTTCTTCGAGTAGATTTTCAATGACGCATCAACTCACACGTACGAAACCTTAATACATACATGCATAGGAGTTCAGAGTTCAGGATCTCGAACAAAAAACTCAAAATAAAAATATTCCCGGGTCCAAAATAATAACGCCTGCCCCGGGAGAGTTGAGGAAGCAGTGAGAGCACACTTTTGATGTACAACCGCCTGGAACTAATCGTCTTTTACCAGTCGCACTGCATGAACACACCCTTGACGAAAACTGCCAGTTACCTAGTGCCCTACATTTGTACGCGTTATTGACAAAGAGCTTTATGTTTAAGTTACAGGCTTGTATGCTTTAATCCAAGACTCTAAACTGTCGTGAACGAAAGAGATCGATTAAGATTGAGAGGTTATTTGAAGCTAAAGAGCCGTAAAACACGAGACTCTCGCGAAGGCAAAATAGTCGGGCAGGCGGCAATTGTTCATGATTAGTCTCTGAAAAGTAGGTTGCGCGTTTACGAGCATTTTTTGATGTGGATGCGACGTAAAAAGAGAGCTTGACGACCTCCACTGCCTGGTGGGCTCAATATTAGGCAAACCTTGGCTCTCTTGTTGGCAAGATCGTAACAGAGAGGCGGAGGCAGAGCTTCATGGTTACTGGGTGCAGTCTCAGGAACACTACAAAAATGTCCTTCATAAATTGACATATACGAACATAATGAGCTCGACCTCACACGCCTACTCTCAGGTGAATCTTTCAGTTTTCCAGTGTTAATGAAATGCCTCCGCCAATAATTATAGAGCCACGGATATCCCTACGTGTCAGTTTTATTAGCATCAATAATTGCAGGGCGACTCAATCACAAGATGCAGGAAGTTAATTCTCCTCTTAAATGGTTAATCCATGAGGGTCGTGCATGAATGTAGAAAAGCAACGCAAGAAAGGCTGTTAAAGTACAGTAATTTGGTGCTTCCTGTCTGCCTCAAAAGAACCCGCATGACTGAGGAAGCAGATTGCGGGCGCTGAGCAGGCCTTTAAAGACTCCGAGGAAAATAATGTAGCAAGATTTGTTCTCGGTGAGTAATGGCACAGTGAGATGTCAAATGAACTTCTACGGATAACATACGAGTAAAGCCATGTGTAAAGAGGGAAGGCAACTGTGCCTGGAGAACAAATTGTGGCAGCGCGAGCTCCATATTGTGCGCGTGTTGACAGAGTCGGCCCGCACTAGGAGCGTGTGAGACGGGGTGTGTAAGAGGGGGCCAAGCAGTAGCTCTAATGGCAGGGTAAGGAAGAAGGGCATCACAAGCAGGATGAGGATGTGACCTAGACCTCCATAAAGAATCAAAGTGCAGCCGCCCTGTCTTCAAACAAACCTGCTGTCTCTCTTTCGTCAAACACATCATCATTTTTCTAACTCCTTCACTCTACACTTCCTATAGTTGACAATGAAATAGCAGGCGTTTACAGAATGCTATGACCAGCGAAAAGCACATCTTGAACGCACACAAGCTATATGTGTCTCTTATTTTTTCATTTTATTTTCCCTTTTAGGTGTGACTTAAACGACTACACAATTACGTTGACATTTTTACTCCTTTACCCGAGTTCCACACTCCTTTTCAGGCTTTCGTAATTTCTAAAAACTTTATAACAGCCCTGGACACCAGCATCTCGTATGACCAAACATTTAAGCAATGAAATTTTCCTCAGATGCGAAGAAAGTGATAGATTACCAACGAAAAGCTTCAGAGTGGAATAGTTAGGCCAGCTTAGGAACTTTAATTCGAACTTGAAGTGCATGTTATGGCAGTACACTTCTCAGCAAAATTTTACGTGAATCAAGTGTACTTAGCAACAAACTGTGAAAATAGCTAGGAATCGCTATGCAGCTTGAACTGTTTTTAGCGACAATCAATCTTGCTATGCACGTAGTGAAAAGTACCACGAGCAGAAGTCCAGTAACACCTGTACGTTCGTCTTATTATTGTCCCATCCAAAGATATTACTCTTCATCACATAGATGTTTAACAGCGCAACTGGGAGGTGGCAATTTTAGTGGCCAGATCAATGTTTGTCTTCGTTGACTAGTGGCCCTGACATCAGTACAGCAAATCTATTCCAGGTTATAAAAAGGATGAAGAGGAAACAGATAAAAACATTCATGATAAATTATTTGTATTTACAATCTTGCACACACATAAGTTAAGTTATCGTTTTGCTCATTACTTCGTTATATGAAGAGTCACATTTTTTCAAGGAATTTTCTAACTACTGCTGATCGAATGTGACTTTTTATCACACGATGTGTTACATTCCAAGGTAAAATTTCAACACGCAATAAATTTGGACGAGTTTGGGCTACTGCCTGAACAGCTGGCAGCGGCCGCTCGAAGTGGGCGTTTCCCATCGTACAATTGATAGAAATCAATTGAGGATTGGCACCCCTACACAGAAAAGTTCAAGTCGTGGGTTTCGTATTCGCATTTATACTTCCATGTTGCCTCTACTTAACGTTGCCATTTTTCATATTCGAAAACAGTAAAAATAGAAATCACCTTCTAGAAATTGTAATTTTAATCAATGCATTTGAAGTTAAACCTTGTATTCACGTTTCAACAATAATTATGGAAATCAATTACATCTTATCATTTAGGGTTTAAAATCTTTTTAGTGATATGCATACTTTAAACTAAAGGTTTTGTACAATTATACCATTCATGGATAATAAATGCAATTCATCACAAGCGACGGATGCGGAACTTCAATCCGTGGGAGTGACTATTGCTCTAAGTTCATATTTCTCTCAATGGTTGTGCTGATCGTCTCCTTGTGAAAGTTTTAGAGTAATTTTGGAAAAAGAATAAATAGTTTGATGATCTAAGGTGACAGTTTTGCAAAGCAGAGACTGTTCATTTAACGTTGCATACAATTCTTCATGGCACTTAAACTCCATCCTCTGCAGACCATGAATTTCCGTCGACTTGAGGATCAAGTTCGAGGTCTTATGTTTACTTCCTTTACTTCAGTATACTATGCCAAAAACAGAACAGGTCGAGTAAATTAATGTTAATGAATTAATTAAGGCAAAGATGACCTAGTACCGAGGGTACTGCGCGCGAGACCGGCCGTCATTATAGGCTGGGCGGGACCAGTCGTATCGCGCCTGCTGAGGCGGGGGGCGAGCTTGCTCTACGGCCCTTTGATTCATCTGTTTGATTTGGCTCGTCCGCTTCTGGAATCCCTTATAATCAAAATCTGGCGAACCATACTTGGGGTATCCAGCACCCGATTTGTGGTACTTGATGCCGCGATCGTCTGCGCTACGACCGTAGTTGTTGGTCTCATGCCTTTGTGCCGCCCGCCCTGACTTGTGGGCTGGTGGCAGAGCTCTTGCTAGGTCACCCATGTAGTAGCGATCATCGTAGCGGTTCACTGTGTAGTCAGGAGGAGGAATTTCGTACTTGGCGGGGTCGTTCAAGTGCTTCCGGGGTTTATGCTGACGCTTCGATGGCTCGTAGCGGCCCTGATGGCGATACATGTGCTCATCTGCGGACGAGTAGCCTCTGTCATAGTCATCGTAGTGCTTGTTTTGTTCAGCATATCCTGGGTAGCGGTTTTGCTCGTGGTGGCCTGAGTAACGGTCTGCTTTGTGACTTTTTCGTTCAGGAATGTAGTCTGACTGTCTATAATCCACCACATCTCGACTAGGAGAAGCGTATCGGTCCAGATCATATCGTCCAGCAGGAGGAACTTGGCCATACCCTCTGGGCTCAGGTTCAGCGCCGTACTGGAAGGAGCTTGGATATTGCACATGGCTCGAATAGCCCTGAGCTGGCTGGGCTTCAGGACGAGTGGGGCTACGGGGAGATGTTGGTGCGCTGTACTGCTGATAGTGGGCAAGATCTCCAGCCCCGTAACGTGGATCGTATCCAGCATCGTAGTTGTCGAAGGTGAAGTGGCTCTCCTTTCCGTGCGCGGCGTAGTTGGTGTGGTAAGGAGCGCTGGGTTCCAACTCGTGCTGACCTCCGTATCTAGTAGCGGGGTCACGGTACTGATAGGGGTCCTGTGCAGCGTACGGCCGCTCTGGATACTCTTGGTATTGCATCTTGGATATCGCTCCTTGGTGATGGTCTTACCACCTGGAACGAGATGAATTAATTGAAGGCGAGATCACTCAACCTGAAATACTAACATTGCTTTTGAAAATAACTTAAACTGTTATGGGTGTTATAATTCTATTGCAATTTTGAGCTCTATAATATTGTTATTCTATTTTTATTGTTATTTTCATCGCTATGGCTGAACTCCTACTTATTATTACTTTACATGAACATCATGGTGCGACTCTGCAAGGCTTCATGTTGACAAGGATACAGAATATCAGTGAGTCTTGAAACGCCCTGCTATCAAACTATATAGCGGACAAATAAAGGCAATATAAGCGAGTCGTACAGACAAAAAGAAGACGCGCAATCAGGCAGAAAGATAATTGGGCACTCGTGCGAAGTGTTTCTGGCACACAGTGGGCCTCATGGTTAATTCAGGTAAAATTAAAAAGCACTGCTCAATCCCCTGTGAGTTGTGAAGGTTAAAAGATGAATGAAATCTTGCTGACGAGAACAGACACTGTCAACACCTCGCGAGTTGAACATTAGGAGTTGTAGTTCACATACTTGTGCATACCGGTAGTAGTTTATACTGCCTTGATATTTTTTCCTATCTCAAACCTCTAACAGTCATTGAACATGAAGGAAAAAGTAACCACAAAGTTAAGTTTCCCTCGCTACAAATTGAAGTTGTTCATTAAGTCAACTCCGAATCGAAAAACTTTGGTGTCGCGTTTAAACGAGATGGCGTTTCTTCAAGCAAACCGAAACGTTCATGAGCTGTGACAACATTTCTAGACATTCAGGTCTGAGGAATCAACTCGGAGGTCATCGGAGAACTGGGTCTCTGAATTCCCTGATATCAATAGAAGAAACTGAAAAATTGGTATGTCTTAAAGAATGTATCACTGCTTTTTCTCAAAGACATATTATACGTCGTTGAGAAGCTATTTAGTCAAATATGATATAGTACAATGTAATACCAACTATAAAAGTAGGTCCAAATTAAGCTGAGCTTCCGATAATTCATTTGAATTATGCCGTTAAAATAAACAGTGACATACCTATATGAAGCTTACTTAAAAAAATTATGAGGAAATTAAGATTTTATTATTTATTGTCTTTTTTTTCATAAGCTATCGAATGGTGGCGTCGACTAGCGATAGATTCACGCTCGTAAGGGCGATCATTCACAAGGGTGCACTGAGATTTATCCACAAGTGCCATGAACTAGAAATGATAGTTTTCGAGCTTGTATTTAAAGGCAACAAGCTCTCGCAAACGATACAATTTATGTTCCAGACTAAAATGAACCGAGCACTTCTCTCTCGAAACCGATTCTCTCCCGAGAAAGAAAATTCCTCGCGAATAGCTTCTTGTTATCAACAGTGTTCGAAAATTTGCCTACTTCCTTCCCATACAACCACTCATCGTGAGTAGAGCAGAGGCTTCTCGAACAAAGGCATAAAAATTGAGAAAAATACCTACTTTCATGTTTGTGCTAGAACATTAACTTGAAACGAAAATTAAACGACATTCAGGAAATCAACCTATACTAAAATATTCTGAACTCGAAGAACTTCTTACTAAATTTAATTATAGTCTATGAAATGGGAGCTAAACATGATAGATACATATGTTTAGAACAAAACTGAGAGAGTGCGGTGGTGAACGTTTTCGTAGCGAAGGAGACATGGTGGACACTAATTTTCGGATAGTTAAGCGGCTGGGTATACAGCCTGTTTTGTTCATAGAAAATGTCGTACAACCTTGCAAATACGTAGTCGTATTTGCAAGGTTGGCTGGATTTTCAAGTGAAATACTGCACAATTACTCTATTCTACGTCAGTTTTTCGGTGCTCTCGTTATTACTTAAATTTTCCTACTAATCTTCGGCCAATTATCCTTCCTGATATCAAGGAGTCACCTCACACACATTGATGAAAAATTTAGCTTACCCTCGATCCCCAAATAGATTTCCTAATATCAGATCAGTTGCCCAACAAGATGACTTCTGAACCACAATGAGCAGAACGATGAATATCTTACAACTGATACGGTGGTGGAGCGGCTCCTATGAGGTCTTCATTTCTTCTCACTAGATAAGATCATCTGATGGACATCAGCACCTGATGCTGCGTGTTTTCCTGAGCATTGCTGCACAGTACTGGCAAACCTTGAACGTATACCACACGTGTTTCTAAATTACCAAACATTAATTGAAGAAGCTTTTAATTTATTCTGCACTTGTCGATTGCATCTTAACTTTGAGATCAGCTTCGGCTACTGTATGTACACTTGTATTTGCAAACTCCTGATATTTTTGACCATCAAACTCACAGTTCTTCACTAGTTCTACAGATAACTTTACACTCATCCAAAGCTCACAGTACGTCCAAATCTACACCAAAGAGAGGCAAAATAATTATTACTGTTTTCCGTCACGGTGGACTGCAAATGACTGACTCACCTGTTGAGAGCGTCTAGGGAAATGGAGTTGTTGCACCGGTATCAGAGGCCACTGTACCTCCCCTCCTCGCTGTAAATCAGATATCTTGTGATAACGACCGAGGCTTGCCTTATCTCTGTTTATCACTGAAGTCAGGAACGCCTCATCGCCTCGACCATTCATCCAGATACCTTTACTGAAACGTATTCTGAATATCACAGGTACCTTCTCAAGGGGTTCATTTGCCCTAATGCTTATCTTAAGTGAATAGTTTTTCAATCCTCGTTGTTGATCATAGAAAATTAAGCCCTTATTTAGTCGTAAATACTTTTTGAGCATGGTACATGGAGCCATATTTATGAGTATCGCAACAATCAATTAAGTTTAGCCGCAACTGAACTTCCGCTGGACAGCTGTCGCGATAAGACAGTTTAATGTATCTTTTATCTTTACGACGAAGTTCTTGTTCAGCTATAAGTTGGAAGCAAACTTTAAACATTTTCATTAGGTAAATGAGGCGTTTTAATACAATCAGTTTTTATTTAAAAATACTCGAACTATTCGTTGATATTGTACCTGGAAAGAAGGAAATGAAAAATAATTATTGATGGCTTAATAGGTTATGATATTGGATATTGTGATTGAGTACAACCAATGGCTTACTGATTCTGTACCTTCAGCTGATACAAAAATCATGAGAAGGTTTGTCGTTGCAAGTTAAGAATGTAGTTAGTTTTTGAAGGAATTTCCTCGTTCAAGCCATTATTAATAATTATCGGGTAAGTTTGTGAATAATTGGTTAACTCATTATTCTGTCTCAATGTTGATTTAGTCTGGCCTTCGTTTGATCCAATGTAAAACAATAGGGTAATAACTGTAACATTATTTCAAAAGTGTAAAAAATACGATTTCATTTTGTAGATAATTTTTTTTGACACCTAGGTATTTTACAGCGATTTTGTTATCTTGTACAATCTCAACAACTAGTTTTCAAGCATAATTTATTATTAAGTATGGTAAACATGCCAATATAAGGATGAGTGAGAGTTTGAGTAATGTGCTCGAATTGAGGAAGGAACATCAGGCATTGGGAACCATACACGAGTCGTACGAGTTAAAGAGAATGAGGTGCGAGCGCGAATTAAGTTTGCATGGGAGTGTAATTTGTCCGAATAATTTGTATGGTTCCAAGACTCTGACACTGGGATCAGAGCAGCTAGTAGAGAGCAAAACGATTGCTTTAGAGATTTACGTGAGGAACATGGTTGAAATGACTATAGCATGGAGTAAAAGAAATGGGTGTGACGACTAAAAGTATAGAACCTTTTTTAATTCCAACACGTTTTACCGTTTATTTTCAGTGCCTTACAACTACCGGCGTGGTTAGGGATGTGAGCAATGTGTGGTTTAAGCTTCCTACCCTAAAGAAAGTACTCCCTGGTTACGTGAAATACCTTGCGTGCTGCGAGGCCAGCACGCTAACCAGTACGCCATGGAGCCCACTGTAAGAAAACTATTGAACTGAGTAGATTACTAAAAGTTGTGGAGCTGTACATGTGGATCGGATGAACGTGCTGCGGGCTGAGAGGTGCTGAAGTTAGAATAACAGAAAGGTGTGTTTGGGGAAAGCTCAGCTATGCGGGCGCAAACGCTGCAGGGGGAAGTGGGAAACAGCATGTATTTAAACTCTGCGGAAGTCTCAAAAGAATTAGAAAGCTATTTTAAATGCCCATATGTCATATTACTGTATACATACCTGAACCTTGATGTCATACGCGTTTCATTATTTAATTTTTTTGTATTTCATTTATTTCATCATTTTTTTCTAACGTTGCTTCATAGAGAGACAAAATTCGTTCAAGTAAAATCAACTAAAAAAATCAGTACAGTGCCATTAAATCTTATCAATTTTCCTTTATAATATGATAATGAATTAGATACTTATTCTTTGACACAATCATCGAAGCTAAATAGAATGGAAGCGTTTGAAAGAAGAGTTGTTTTGTCAGCGGCTACGTTGTTTACAGCCCCGTAGCTTGCGAAGGTTTTTCGTTGAGTAGCTAAATCCTTTATTCGTCGTAAACACATGTCAATAATTTATAAGGGCGAGAGACGGTGAGGGCTTACTCTGGCCCCGTCAGGACGAGTTTCGCAAGGTAAACGCGTGTCGTCGCTGCATGCATTTCCCGGACCGTTTTTCGGTACGGGTTCTCTTCCTGGTTGTGGTAAGCAGACCTCCCCAGAGACTGATGTGCTTCTCATAGTACACCCAAACTCGGTTTTCGCTCACACAATTTTTCATGTGATTGGGTTTTCCACGGCGTTTTTCGTCAAAAAGCAATTTGTGTGAAAGTTAGGACGAGTGAAAATTTAGCTGTGACTTGGCCTATAGGAAGTTATATATTCAAGTATATTGAATGGTCTAGTTATTCTTCTACATTTTTGTATTTCCTTATGGTATATCTTCATATTTTTATCATGCACTAGTTCACTAAATTTGAGTGCAATTGTGTAATCGATTTACAACTACGAACATTAATTTTTTTTCAGAATTTACTACCTCATACGAATGCTAACTATTTAGAGCTCTCTACCTTTCCAGCACCTTATTCAAAGTTAAATTAATTGAATGACGGGAAAATAAAATTTCTCGCACCGTTGGCCGCACAAAGACGCAGCAAACAAATGATATTTCGTAGGTAAGCGTGAGCAGCCAAACATGATAAGCGATTGTTTCGTGTCTCTCCAACATAGCGCATTAAAATTGTTCTTTTTCTATCAAAGAAAAAACGAAATCTTTTCCTGGTCAGAAGAACAGCTAAAATAAGTCAAACACACGTCCGTGAGCTTTCAACAAACATTTCACGCTTCCAATTCGTCTCTATAAACCCTGAGATGTCAAATTCAATAGAGGTGGCGAGAAGATTTTACTTATGGCATGAAGGTATGAGCAGGCGCTGTATTTAGCAGGATTTATTGGAGCTATAAGTGCGAGTGGTGAGGGGTTGGTGATCACCATTACTCATGGAGCGCTGCCATATAAGAGAGCGATCTCGACCATGCCTCCAATAGCGGCCGTCACCAGCTCAATGGAGGCGAGTTTTTTCTGAGGACTTATGAGAGCACATAGAACGGTGCAGCCTGAAGTGGACCTGCGATAGCCATTAAAAACTTGAGTGCGTGAGACGCCATTCCTTGGTCTCGGGGGAAATAACGCCATACTGAAACTCATGAATACCGAACTGAGGGCAAATGTGGGCTCGTTGTGTGTTGCACCCTACGGCTCCTGAGCGATAAATATTGAGTTTTTTCAATGCAAATACGGGACCTTAATGTCTTCATAGTATGGTGCAGGGTTGCTGAGCACCCGGAGTGGAAATCAGAGTCCAAATAAGGCTCGTCTCAGAGGTTTCTGCCATTGTCCAGTTATGCGCCAACACGCTGGCATAGTAAGGAAGCTCTCAAGGCCAATTGGCCCGTTCGCTGCTGACGGCTTCGTAATTTGCATCTTTTCTCGTCTATTAGTCACAAACCTGATAAGATCGACGGGTGTCCACAGTCTTAAGGGCTTGATCACTTTGAACAAAATAACCGGTATCCCATGTATCAATTTTAATGTCAGATGGACCGCAATCAACATGGGGGCAATAAATTTTCGTATTTACGAATTTAAAAGCTTAGCTTCATAACAGGGTAACTAAGTTATTAAATTTTAACGGTGTCTAGCAAAGAAGCACAAGACTCACATGTCCAGTTCGGGGAGTCTGAGTTTCAGTAGTTTCACTCACTCTGTCACAGGAAACCTAATACCAGATACCTGAACACTTGTGTGTTCTGGCGAGTTTATTGAGCGGTTGCATGTACAGTACCAATGATGAACGTTAATTTGTGCCTCATTCTGGCAAATAATTTTGAGTATATTTGGAGGTGTAATACTTATATTAAATATGATTAGAGTAACAATTATTTGGGAATCAAATGAAAAGTTATTCTCCCACCGTAGCAGTAAATCTGAGATGCGACCTTGGCCAGAATAGCCCGATGGTTCGAGCCTCGCAAAACAGGTTTTAGGCGTAAAAAATCGAGTCCCGAGCATAGCTGTGCGATGGAGCAATTATTTTCTCTGAACGACTGTTCCGAAAATTGTGAATCCTTTTTGTGTGGGGTGGAATGTCATCATACACCAATCATTAACAGCAATTGTAAGCGAAGACGTTTACTGTGGGATTATTGGCCAAGCGTTAAAATTGAAATTTTCATTGCGATAGATAAGTAGACTAGAAAAAATTGCTCTTAGGCAAATGTTCGAATTTTATCACTAAGAAAAACGCCTAACATTTAAAATACTCACATTAGGTAGGTATTTGAAAGTCAAATTTTATTTATCAAAAATATTAGAGCGTAAAATATAGTTCCACACACTCGATACTTGTGCGTAAAACCCGCTTAAACATAAACCGCTTAAACCCGCTTAAACGTTCATTCATAAACTCAGTAAATTTTTTATGAGACCATAACAGCAAAAGTTCAGCAGCCCCAGGCCCCGCATTTATGTATGGCCTCAATGTGTCCATCAACACACGAGGGCTATTTTTACGAAAATTTTCGTTTACTTTGCCAATTATTTATTTTTGTTTAGCTTTTAAACTTCATGCCTCCTAACATACCATATTGAAATGAGCTTCATTATGCGTTTTACTTTTTCATAAGCATGATGAGAGCAATCCACTTGCTGTCCATCGAACAGTTTTCAGAAGGCCTAGGATAGGCAGGCTTAGGTTAGTTAGGTTCGTCTATCGTAAGCTATGAGGACTGGTGTCTCCAGGGGGCACTCCTAGGACCTCAGCTATAGGTAGGCCTTCGGAACTTCTATCTTTCGAGCCCACTTAACTTCTTTCCATTTTCGAGCTTTATTTGTTGATTATTCTATATTTTTTCTTCCTCTAGCTTCTTAAATTGCCGTTTCTATGAACATGAAATCCAGTGTGGGAACACACCAGTACATAGATTCCACGTTCTCTAAAGTTCACACTAAATGATCCCTCGTCTTCGTTCTCTTTGGATCACATTTCATGTGAATAAGAACTTGAAATTGACTAATAATATAATTTAACCTTTCCGTCGTCCAGCTTTCAAAAAGCCGCACTACGGAAACGAACTGCTTATAATCAACACGCATTCGCTCCACGATTAGGAAAGAAGCAAAGATATCCGTTTACTAGAAGACTCATTTATAGAAAAAAAGAAAGAGTCCATCATAAAACGAGTAAAAAATAACGAACATGCGCAATGTGAGGTGATACCGTTGAAATCCGTCATTTTTGCTGGTTAAAGCGACAAAGCAGTGCGATTTGATCGCACTGTGAGCGTTCTGTGTTTGATTTTAAGCTACAGCTCTAATACTTGTCCGTGCAATTAACGTGCACGAAAGGGACACTCAACAAAATCTTATTCGGGATGGATTGCTTTCAAAAATCAGTTTTACCGGGAGCACAGCATCCATGCAACTGCTGTATTGAAAATGTTGTGAAAACAACCGCTGTGGAAATGTGAACGTTGTGAAAACATTGTGGCCGTTGTAAAAACGTGGACGTTGTGAAAGCGTGAACGTTGTGAAAACGCTGTGAACACTGTGTAAACGTTATAAACGTGGTCAAACGTTGATGAAGCAAAATCAGTCTTACCATGAGCATAGCATCGGAGGAACTGCCGTTGTGAAAAGGTACCGAGTTAGGAAAACGTGTAGTCCAAACATTTGTGAATTTCGCGTTAAAATAGTTGAGCTGAAGTAATTAAAACAATATTTTTTCTTTGAGGATATGATCCAAGTCTGTCGCCAGATATTTCTTCATTTTTATTTGTTCCCCGGTGATTTTTTTCAACAGTTTCTTTTTCACGTAATGTGAGATTCAGTGCCTCAAACAACGAATACTGTAGATTGGAAGGCATGCCAGCAGATTCAGAATTTGTTCATCATCAACTTAACCTGAAATAAAGTTCTTTTTTGCGTTTGCATGTCAAATTTATAATAGCACAGAAATAGTTTCTCGTCTCATGTAATATTATTCTCCTTCAAATTTTGTGTGCAAATGACCGCTTGGTTTTCATTTTCACAATACAATTGTTCCACAAAAGAGTGCATCCTCGGCATACTTAGATAGCTCTATAAACGAACAATCTTGTCACTTCATTCATTTATGTATTTGTTCACGACAGACCTGGAACTTTTTTTATTCTGTCAGTTTCATCGTCGAACACTGGTCACTCATTCTCTCGCCACACTCGAGCCCTCCAAACACCTCCACTCTACCCCTGCGCTACGTCGCGACGCATCGTTGCTGCTCATGTCTTGCAGCATCAAACTGCGCCACTCCTGCCATATTTGTCGAGCTTCTCATCTCTCGCCTGCGTAATCTTCCCCTTACTCTGGTCCCCACGTTTTGACCATACAAAACAGTCGAGACAATCTCACTCTCACGTAAACATCACATCGCACACATGCCAATACCTCTGCACTTGAATATCCTCTTCAATGTACTCATAGTCATTTTCTGGTGTGCAAGAAGTAAAATTCAGTTTTCAGGAGCACAGGGCTCATTCCTTCAGCAAGTTGGACAGGACCTGGTCTAGCTTATGCAGCGGATGGTAGCATGAGCAATAGAAATTGATCTAACACGAAGTTTTCAGGTGAAATCCGGCCGGTTAGCTTGACTTTGACACACCGGGTAAAAATTTGAGCTTGAGTAAAATGTAAAATGAGGCTTCAGAAATGAAATTATTTTCAAAAAATCATTTAAAACTAAGAATCTTGGCCTCAAATTTCTGCATAATTACACCACGTTAGCAAAAAACTATTTTATAAACGATGTTCTAGCAAACACTGAGCGGCAAAAGATTTTTTAAACAATTTTTTCAACTTTCTTCTAAACAATCCGTCCGCGTTTATTAGAGCAAGTTTGTCAAGGAATTTTCTTAAATAACAAAAGATTGCAAAATCTAAGTTACCCTTTTCTGATAACGTGAACAAAAGGTTCAACATTATGTAAAAAATGAACAGATGAGCGTTATGAAACTTAGAATTACTGAGAAATAGCTTTCTTTCGAGGATCATTGAACTATAATCATAATCAAGACATTAAATAAGCATGATAGCAGCAATGGGGCTTAGAGCACTTTGTGGGCTTTCAATGGGGCTTTGTGTAGTTCGAGTAATTTTTTTTCTACCCTAGAAATCATCGTCAGGAGACTAAGTGAACCATAACGACCCCTCCTTCAGGGTTGCTTCTGGCACGGTTTAGGTCTTGGTGTCTAACTACTGTGTGCTCATCAACATTATAAAGGCCTCACCGAGTACTATTAAATTGTGACGTTGATAATATTCTTGGGTAAAAATAATTTCAACAGTTTTCTTATTTGGTATTGACTTGAATAAGCAGTCTGTCATCCATGGAATCAAATTTAACACTTAGAGCTCAATGTGCGCCACATCTGGTACGCGCGGTCATCTAACTTAGCCTAACCATACGCAACCAAAGGGCTAGCACATAAAAATACAAATTTTTAAGTGTTCATGAAATTTATGTTCATTACTTGAATAGGCTAGTTTAGATTAGAAGGAAAATGAATTGGACAACCAAATTTGTGAAAATATCCTTGATTTTTACATTCACACCGGAGATATTTGCCGACATGAAATTCTACCTGCAATCGTTGCCAACGTGTTAAATTACCGTTTCTTTGTATTATTTGTATTTGTGTAGCTGCTTTTTCAAAAAATTTTGCCTAAAAATTGTTTACTTATGCCTCTAGCATCTCTAAAAAGCCTTTACATTAGTTTTAATTGCCTTCGTCATTCACACTTAAAAAGTCTCATAAATCGAAAAATTCAGCTGAAGCAGAATTTTCGATATGCAGTAATATTTAGAAACCTGGTATCACACAAGTTGGCACTTTGAAGTACCCAACGTACGTTCCAGACGACAACGTACGAATGGAAGGGCGAGTAACGCCTTTATAGGCCACCATCTCACAACAGAACTTTCATGACTTCAGCTATGCGGTAAAACTTCGCTTGAAAAAGAAAGGTATAGTTCTCCAAGTTTAGCTCGTGATACTTCCTACAAATATCTTGCTTGCGAGCAGCGGGGGTTTCTCGTTGACAATGTTTCAAATGAGGCCCCTGGAAACATACCGTACCATGTGCCGCTTTTAAAAATGCCAAAAAATGACTTCAAGGTTCAGCAGTGAGGCGCAAAGATGAGAGTCACCTCGATTTCATTGATTTTTCGACAATTTTGCGACTATCTTTCTGTACCTGCGACTCACCCACCAGACAGCCGAAGGTTTGGGGATGATAGTGGCATACATAATTCGTTTTCGCTATACCTGGAGCTTGGTACCAGGTGATTCTAGGGGCCTGTACTTGCGTTGTATAAGTGTGGCAGGGAGATTGAAACTAACTGCCGCTAGTGTTTACCATCTATCTTCCTTCTAATTATAGGACCCAATACAGCAAATATTTTTATACATAGAAAATTTATTGTTTGAATGAGCGTAGTAAAAAGTAAAAGTAAAAGTACACATCATCCCTTTACTTCTCACACAGCTTCACTTGAGTGGCTGTTCAACTTAGGACGCTACAAGGTTGGGAACACGGGTCGTAAAAATCACACTTCTCGCCTCATATGCCAAGAGCAGAGCTGTCTCGGCATTAGATTTAGAATATAGTACCATCCAATGTAAGCAATAACGTGCTTGTCTCGTATATTGTTAACGAGGTAGAAAATAGATTGCCACCTCGTAAAATTGCTGAGAGGAGGTTGACCCCAAAACCACGAGCTAAGCTGACGCCTGTCAGACCGTAACTTATAAAATAATGTGATTCATGCGACCAAGAATGGGAGTTTTTGCGTGCACCAGAGTAAACAGAAGGGTGACGCAGAGGTAGGAGTTAAAGTAGAGTATTTACTGAACATTCGTGAGCACGTGACCTATGAAAATTCATCAAACGTCACTTCAAAGCTTGAAGCTCACATCTGTGAGGTCTAAGTGAAGCTCGTCTTAGTTCATCTTAGAACCTAAGGTTCAATTAAGCAGTGCATATGATTGCCCTCCTTTGCTAATGTAGCGCTGTAGTATCGCGGCAGCGTCCTCAATGTATTAGTTACACTACTGAATAAATACTCGCAAGATTGAACCGTCAAAAACGCGTAAATTCTAACATCATTCCTTCAACCTTCTCGCTGACATGTTTACTCTTAATCTTGATGCACACTGATTCTCCCATTTGTATGAACACGCCAAAGCAACGTCTAAAAACTAGGTTAACAGCACGCTTGCTGCTGAGTAATGACCTGGCTGGGAATAGAAAGTCATAAAAATATCGTAATTTTCAATTTGTTGTCGGAACACTTTTTGATACTTCTTCTTCCCTTTTATTCCACTAATGGATTTCAGTGATGCCCTCATTTTAATCGATCTGCCAAAGCGTTTTAAATGTATTCAACGATATCAAAGAGATGTATTAAAATTGAGTGGATATTTTATTTGCAATGAAGTAAATGTCGAAACGTAAATTTTAGCCTCGAAATGAGATCCATTTTGATAAGCGCAGACCTGAACTATTCCGCTCAACTTTGTAGCGGCACATCTGGTTAGGGTTGAGCTCATGCGAATGGATTCCATTTGAAGCTGGAAATTTGATTTTCAAGTTTAATACGATGAAATCATGAAACTTCACTCTTGTTAAACATATTGAGTGATTTTTAGTGAAAAAAATAGTTGTTGTTCACTCCACACAATGTTTTATTCATCAAAAACTGCATGGAGAACGCGTACATATGCTCACCTACAAAAGAGGATTGAATCGCGCGGGAGACTTCTCTGTATGATTATTGATAAGCTAAGTGCATACCGTTTAGATGATAATTTTCTTCATGAATTAATTCATTCAATTTTCCTGAAATTTTTCCCATTTAATTCTAGAGTCTGGTATATCAGCACAAACATAGTAATGTGAAAAGGAGAGGGACATCAGGGATAAGGTCGAGTGTTCTTTGAATTGACGAACAGTTNACATTCAAATAAAAGTATTGCAATATGTACCAAATGTTCTTATGAAAAGAGCATGATGCGCATTTTTCTGTAGGTAATTTTCCCTTCCAAATTCAAAATATGAACAATAAATCGGCAGGGCTAATAGTAATGGCACAGAAATGTTCATTCTCAATTTGAATTCGATTGCCTAAAATGCATAATCTCAGAACACTGATATTGTAAAGAAATCTTACCACACAGTATTCGATACGAAATTAAAAAAACAATTGCTTACACAGTAAAAGAAAGTACTTAGGGTATCAGGGTTTTATTTAAATGCCCCCCAAGAAGGCGTGGTATCGTTTAAGATTGGTGCCAGCCTCATTCTCCAAATGCATGTTTTCGCATAAGACATTGGCATCTCAAACTCACTCAGCACTTCATCAGATTAAACGAGAATACTCATCTGCTATAGAAGTTTGAAGGATAACCTTGAATAGCTGTAAAAATGTGAGAATTGTTCGTAGGAGCTGAATTATTAAAGCGAAACCTCGGATTTAATTCGATGAGATGTGTGCCAGATAAAAAGTGAAAGAGACCGAGCCATTTAAATGCAATGTTATTGAGACAGTCGATTGCAGAGCCAACATTAGCTCATGCAACATTATGAGGATATCATTATGACTTCATGCCTCGTTGTAAATCAGTACAGGAGGTCAGTACTGTAATGAGATAAGAGAAAATAAAACGAAAGCTTTGCAGTTTTGTTGCAACTATAGTTCCACAGGATCACCAAGACCACAGTGTTGCCGGTCTTCTTGTGTAAATAAAACATATACAGAATATTAGGAAATTTCTGCGAAGCAAATAAGCATTCATGAATATTCAAGAAGGCTGAAGAACATTCGGAAACTAAATCGGCGAGTTCCCTACTCTCAGCTTTATCATTCCTACATGGCGGGTGGCCAAGTGATCTCAATAGCACACTTGTATGAATGAGGTCCAAAGCAAGCTGCCTTTAGCGACAAAATATACAGGTGAGCGTCTCTGTTGAGACACAAAAGCAAGGGCAGAGTGTTGACGTTGGCACAGCAGCCTAGGTCTGTTCCTCGCTCCCCCCGACATGTTCTCAGTTTGTTGCGCACAACAGAACCCAAGGAAAAGTTCCATTGTTTTAAAAATATTCCTGCGCGTATAGCTTAGCGCTTGTATCCGTCGCACTGTCTATAAGCCGTTCACTCTCTTAGAGAATTATTTGAACTGATATGGAAGTTTATTCATAGTTAATACAAAAATTTTATGAGAGTGTAGTCTTCTGTAACAGTTCAAATCCGTTTGAGAATAAGAAATTGGAAGGTTTGTTGCATTAAACGCCTCTTCATGTTGCAAAGAAAAAAGTATTTTATCCTAAATTTACGATAGAACTAAGTGCTAATATTTTGTACGTATGTCTAACATATTATTGTCTATTTTAAGTGTAAGAACATGCAAGAAATACACAAATAATATCTTTAACGACCGAAATAACTTACTCTTGTTCCCAGGTCTCACTCGTGTGCAAATTTTTTTCAAAAAATTGAGTGAGATCCTTACCTTATCCCGGTCTTGTTCTTGAATGTGCGCACAGTAGGGTGAACTCTACACTTTAGACTAGTTTTAATTGAATGCTACACTTTAATTCCATAGTACGGTCACCTTCTCAGTAAGCGCTAGATGGGTGCTTTATCTGCCTTATTTTCTTATTTGTTTCTTATAACACCTTATAACAAGTTCTATTTGCTTTTTATGACATACGTTTTCAAGGTTATTTGATGTTCGTTTTAGTTGCTACTGCTCTATAAGGGGGGAGGGACGTATACGGGGGCGGGACCTCTCTACACGGGTAAGGAACCTGGGCTCCGTGGCATACTGGTAGCGTGATGGCCTCGTAACCTGGGATCGAATCTCGGCTCAGTCGAGGCATTTTCAATAAGACATTGAAAACCCAACGGTAAAACGTGTTGGAATTAATGAACGTTCTTAAAAGGTTCTTTACGGGGGGAGAAAGGGGGTCTGTACGTACAGCGGTTGTTTGCTGAAACCTATCTAGCGCTTTATGCGTGGGACGACTGCAATACGTACGAAGTAAAAATCAAATAAAAATAAAACACAGAACTTCTTTTCCGCCGTCAAACAAAAGCTGGAGACAAAACACTTGTAAAGTATGAATTAAAAACTTGCGTAATAATTCATCGATGCTGATGAGATAATCTTCAAGTTCCGAACAGTATTCGCTTGAGGAGTTTTATCGTAACATCATGTGTGTTATTCTAAACCTTATTTGAGTTCCATGTCATTACTTTAATTTTACTTAGCATTAATGTATCTAAATATGTTTGCATGTTTTGAGGAAATATTCAACAGACACCATCACTGATGTATTGAAATTGAATGCTCAGTTGTAAAACACCGCAGGGATGGCAGAGAATTGCGCAAGTAGCCCACAGCGTTTGACCGCCGTAAACACCCGAAAGGCGTGTTCATCAATAATTTCCAGGATGAAACATTAGTAACAAATACTGTGCGTCAGGAACTAAGTATATTGAAGTCTTTCTCCCTAAATGTCATGTTTTTAACGAGGTGACACCTATCACGAGAAAAGGCAGAATACAAGGTCTACCAAATTACTGAACTGAACCAGGGTACCGATGCAAAATACGCAATTCCCATTAGATAGCGAGTAGCAGGGATCGGCCTAGAGTAGATAAGCTTCCAGATATTTCCTCTCCTTTTTCTTCTCCAAATATATCCTGAACAACAATCTTTGTCAGACAATCCTATGAAGTTAGCTAATAGAGATCATTAAGTTGAGTTCTAATGATGTTCGTTTCGAAAGACTAAAGTTTTTTATTCATTAACCCTGTATGCTTTGAATTCTTGCTTCAGTTTGAACATCTATTTGACTACAATAACACTGGGGAACACTCATTTTGTTGCATTAAGAGAA
>VOMN01115809.1:0-16896 GCA_014899125.1 Orchestia grillus
TTGTACCTTACAGAAAAATTGGCTCAATATACATATAAGTAAATTACTGAAGCTACATCTTTAAAATTTCGAATACGTTCCTTAACACCGGTGGTGCAGTCACATCACCGAAGTACAGCAGAGCTAATTCAAGTACATGGGGCTGAATCCATTCCATGTATGGAATTGAGGGCCAAACATACATAGAAAGAATAAAACTTTTCCTGGTCATTTGAGCCATTCCTCCCGTTCCTGTGGGCCTTCCCCCACTGAGCGCCCGCGGTGAACGATGGGATTTAAAAAAAATGCTGTGTATGATGACATCAATCACATTAAAAGATTGCATTTTCGATGTTGATATACCCATTGAACTTCGCCTGTGGCGCTTGGCAGTGTTCGCCGTACCACGTGGGGTCGTCCTGCGTCATCCTGGGCGATGCCGCGCACGCGATGGTGCCGTTCTACGGACAGGGCATGAACTGCGTGAGTGAGGGGCGGGGCGCGCTCCCGGCACACGCTTTTAAAGCTGCCGAGGATGCATGCAGATGTGTCGTATCGAAAGGAATAATCTAAAGAGTAATATGTTTATAAATACAATCGGGTTTTGTTTCTGAGTTTTGTTTCTGCATTCAAGCTACGATGACTAATGAAATGCGTAGAAAATTCTTGTTGTCTGTCATGTTGAGAATTATTAAATAGGGAGCGTCAGTGAATGGTAAAAACCGCTTAAAAATTGGCTAATTAGTTCCTGTTAAAGAGTTGTATTGATACCTTAAGGGTGAGTGTTGATTCAAGTAGATGTTGATATAGGCAATACATGTAGAAAGAATATACCAACTATTTAGCAATAAATCGATGCTAATGTGGGTTCAAATTCGATAAATATACGAGAAAAAAATTGCATAGTACTGGTGACTGGACGAGGATGGCTTGCCGAGATTTTTTAGCTTGTTAAAGGTCATAAAAAACAATATCGCTTGACTAATAAGAAGCTATTTGCTATCCTGGAAATGAATTGAACACATACTGAATTAGCGAATCGGCATCACGCATTGCACGTTCAACAAAGTAACAGGCTATTGAGTTTTATTGGACACTGAGACTTCATTTTCTTTTTGTCAGAGCATGTTTCCTGCAAGGTGCCATTCTTTTCTGGTTTATAGGACAGTTACTTGCTTGATAAAACCAGTGCAGAGCAAAGAAAATCTTAATAGGACTTTCAAAATTTTTAGGTATCAAATCCCAATGTGTTCAATAGAATAGGTATTTACTAATTTTTCATTAGCTTTTTAAAAAAACTTCTTTAACATTAGTTTAAGCCATATGCATTCATAATATTTTATTTAGTTAGTTTTTGTTTCTTAAAGTTCTCCATGAAGTTGTTTTTTCGACGACCTGATTTTCGTTCTTCAGGTTTGAGATCGCATCTAATTTGAATTCGCGTTCTTCGGACTGATTACTGTTGGATCTTAGCTTGAGCTCGGACTCCCTCAGGGCATGGAGGACTGCCTGGTCCTGGACGAGGTCCTCACCCAGCACCGAGGAGATCTGGGCAGGGCGCTGGCGGCGTACAGTGCCAAGCGCAACCCTGATGCTGAGGCCGTCGTTGACCTGGCCATGTACAACTACGTAGAGGTAAGTGGTAGTAACAATAGTAGAATTAGTAGGAGCAGTAGTAGTATACATAGACAGCAGCGCTTCACTTATTTTGATTATCTCGTGCCGAAAGAGACGGGATCGTTCAGTGAAGACTAAAGGGAACGGGAAATCTATGTAGAAGGTGGGTTCCTACAAAGGATCCCCTGTACATAGACACAGTAAGTTCAGAAAGAAAAGGAAGAAAAGACATGAGGTATCGAAGAATGAATGAAAACTTAAAGAAGCAAAGTGGGCGTGAAAGATAAAAGTCACGAAGGCGTCTATCTATAACTGAGGTAACCTAACAGTGCACCCCTGATTTCACCAGTCCCTATAGCATACGATACACTTTAGTTGTAGAGGTGTTCCGCCTCTAAAGACTGTGATCTTATGTAGAGGGGTTTTGCCTCTACCGGCTGTGATTTTATGTGGAAGGGTTTTACCTCTACAGGCTGTAATTTTATGCAGAGGTGCTCCGCCTCTAAAGGTTGTGGTTTTAATTGTAGAAGTGTTTAACCTCTACATCTACAAACATGAAAAAAAACTTTTGGACTTCCAAAAATGTGAATTTCAGCTCTTTGAAGTACAATTAAAAGCTAACCTAGGCTGTCGAAGTGGAAAGTCGTATGTTAAATTACGATGGAATGCGTTAAGAAAAAGTAATGGAATAATGAAGTGTATAAGACTATACATGAATGAATTTTCGGGAGCAAAATGAACTCTGCACTCTAGAGTAAATGCTGAAGCGATAGAGTTGTCCAGCAGGCCAAATTACAACCATAAAGAATTGCGCAGGAGGACCCTAAGACTTTGTCACGTTTTCCTGTAGTTTTTAGAGTGTACCGCACTTAGTACCTCTCTTTCACGCAGATGCGAGACTTGGTAAACTCTCGTCTCTTCCTGCTGCGCAAGAGAGTGGACAACGGCCTCTACAGCCTCTTCCCGCGGTCGTGGGTGCCACTCTACACCATGGTGACCTTCTCAAGAGAGCCCTACAGCTCATGCGTCATCAAGAAACAATGGCAGGATAAGGTGCGCCATGAATTTATATTTTTCAAATAAAATTGAACCAAGCTCATGAGAAATGTTTAATAATAATTAATCTTTCTCTATATAAGTTAGTAGTTTACTTCATTTAGTCATCGGATTTTTTATTACTAGGCTTTGCAGCTAGTTATAATACATTTTATATTATTGTGTGTTTGGGTGTGATGAATTTAAACTTTTTCCTAAAGAAAATTTATCTTGATTATCTTTAGGAAGTTCACGGTAAGAGGTACATCGGCCGGCCGCGCGAGATAACACTAAGAGTGCTGCTACCTGAAGTCACAAGGGCTTGGTTCATCAAAAATCGAATATTATCGCTTGAATTGTAAATAATAGTGTGCTTTGTGCTCTTAGAACTGTACAGCATTCCAATATTTCAATATTCATATCGCAAAGGGTACTTCACGTCAGTATGTATTGAGGCTACATTCTTTTGTCCATCTGTTTTCAAATGGTCTTCATTCCTTCGTTAAAGAAAGGCTTTAATTTTTAGCTTCCGTCATTGAACTGAACTCCTGTTGAGTACCACGCTAAACTGATGATGTCGTTGATTTCATTACGTTACAGTACTCGATGAAATTGTTCATTAAGATTAGATCACGTTACAGTACTCGATGTAATTGTACATTAAGATTAGATCACGTTACAGTACTCGGTGTAATATTACATTAAGATTAGATCTTATAACTAAAAATTCGGGTAATTGATCCCAACTTATGGAATTGGCTCAGTCTATGACCGCATGAAGTCAGTAGCATATCCGCTTCTTGGGAAGGGAAACTTATCTTGAATGTGTTTATTAGGTTCCTTATTTAAACCCGAAAACATCATAGGTTGAGGTTAAAATATACAGATTGAGGAAATGATAAGCTAGAGACAGTGTGTTCCTTGTCTAGTGCTCTGCTCTGTCAATGTGACTCAGATAAAAACATTTCTCTTTTCGTTATGAAAAAAGATACCTTCCAGCCACGTCAAGGGCAGAAAGTAATACAACCACGCTATATAACAAGTGTATATTCCTTTTCCTACATAAACTTCCTTCTCTGCCTGGTCATGACAAGCTTTCGGGAGCTCCCTTTGGAAGACGAGAGTCACGGTTCTGAAGAACCTAAAATGAGGCAAATCGCCAGTGCAGGGGTGGATCCAAACGGCGGTTGAAGGGGACTGATCAATTTCCATAAGAATGGCGGGGCAGGACTGGGAGGGGAGACATTTAACTTTAAAATATTGAAAAATACAGACTAAAAAATGCTAGTATCACAATTCACCGAAGATCAAAGCCAATGTAAACTAAAAAAATATATATGGTTGTGACATTGTAACTCAGTAGACTTGAAAATAGACCTAACAGGAGTACTCTACTTCTTGGAGGGAGGGTCAACATACAGTATGGCCCCCCTTGTCCCATCTTGGGGGAGGACCCTGTTAGTCCCCCTGGATCCGGCCCTGACCAGCATCGTTTACGTCCCAGGTGCTGAGGTGGGCCGTGGCGGCGGCGTGCAGTGGGGCGCTGGGGGCGACAGCGGTGTGCCTCCACCGGTGCCTGGCTCCTCTGTCCCTCGACCAGCTCCAGAATTTCACAGCCGGTGCCTTGTTAACCTTGCGCAAGTCTATCGACCAATTCCGTCTATGATGTGTTTTATATCCGTAGCAATCTCCACTTTCATCTTTCACTTTTAACATCAGAGCTACTTATTTTCAAAAATCAAGAGGATCTTCTGTTATTCAGGAAGTTTTCATGTTCACTGAGATTTGACAAATCCCATTTTGGGGAAGTGAGGCCTTGTTTTTTTTTCTCCCTACATCATCGTTAGCCATTCCTGCATAACTGTTCCTTTTGATGGGATTAGAATTCGCATCGTAATATAGGAATTAGGCTGCAGTGCACTGATGATATTCTAGCGATGATATACACGTAGGTTGAAGTACACGATGTTGTTGTACATCAACTACACTTTATTGGTATTGTACTTGTAAGCTAGATTACAGTGCACCATTGATATCGTATCATAAGCATGTTAGTCGCTTACAGCGCACGTTGTTCTTATTCTGGGATTTTACGAATAGATTATACCTTTGAAGGATGTAGTACAAATAGTATCCGAGTAAGTTAACGTGCACGGTGATGTTGCATTTATATTGTACGAGAAGATTACAGCGCCTTATGTATCAGTAAATTACGATTGGTTAATGTGTATAATCATGTTGCATTCATGCGGTATGAGTTTAGAAGTGCATCTTTGATACCTTGAATACCTTGAATACCTTGAACATGTTTGGGCATTCACGCCCTGGCCACACTGGGGTGCCGCCGCTTTGTGTGCATGGTGTGCCTTCGCATATCCGCGAGCTGTTGAATAAGACCGTTTCCTTCTGCCAATTGATGATAGTGAGGCAAGGGAGGCTTATCAGGGATAGTTCGTAGAAAGTGATCCAGCTTCTTCTTGAAGACGTCCAAGGAACCATCGAATTCTCTCAGATCTTTCGGCAGAGAGTTGAAGAGTCTGGGTCCCATTACGGAGAAAGACTTTTCATGTCTAGCCTGAATGTCTGATAGTGTAGCGGTAATTATGATCTTTGATTTAGACACTATGGTAGCACTTACTATTCTTTCTTGAGTCATTTCTTTAGCTATGAAACGCACTGAGTTATTCAGTAGAATCTTATTTTGACTTTTAGAAGACGTCCATTAGGAAGAAAATTACTTGATCAACGATGAATTCTTTATTCATATGATCATATATCCTACAACTGAAGAAGTAATATGCATCTGTAGAATATGAAGGATATGTTCTTATTTTCTATTCATTAGGAGACTATATGTTCGTGAAGGCTAGATTTTTACTTTTATATTTTCGTGTGTTGTGATACTGATGAAATAATACATCCGTGTGAACGTGGCCTCTGTATATCTCCTTTTGTTTTTCACGATTCATTACGACATATTTTGTGCTTAAATACGATCTGAACTGAACCAAAACGAAGGTGTAGGAGTGAATGTATGATTTGAAAAAATTTAGACGATCTTTTAGTGTTGACCCTATATTTGATTCTATAAAAATAACTGGGCAGTCGGCGATCTCACGGTGTGCATGGGTACTTTTAGCAAGGATCTTTATTTCAGTTCAGTGACATCGTACATTCCAAATAGTGATTTCACTGACAATGCATGAAAATGAAGAGGGTAAATTAACCTCTTCACACTAGGTAACTATCTTACAACGAGAAAACCTAAAAATTAAAGAAGGATAACTTGGCTTAAGTTTCTGATTCAAATGTGATCCAGGTATTGACGATAGCTAGTATGTTAAATATCTAGCGCTACGAGTCAGAGTACTGAAGATCATAGAAGCTATGGAATGCCGGTACAAAACCATACAGTAGTCGTCTTCATATTAAAAAGAAGCTATGACCAATTTGGGAAAAAAATTACGAACAAAATAACTCAATCTTCGTCACGTCAGGTTATCATACAAAGTCTCAAAAAAGTTGCCGGCTTCTCTAAACGTACATTGTTAAAATTCAGACGATTTTTGACATGTAATGGTTCCAAAAACGGTGTTTTCTGCGTGTGCGAGAACAGAATTCTTAGTTCCTTAGAACTGCTCGAATCTTGTTTACAAACATTTATCCTTGTCATTTCCAAACCATTTTGAAGTGCTAACCGAGTCATTCGAGGATTCTTTTTTATTTTATGGACTATATGTTCTTCCGCACGATTCGAAATTTCAGATAGACGCCCTGAACGCGGCATACTTGCAGTGGGATGATATGACATGAACTAGCGAAACGTATCACCAATGGTTGAGGTATAATTGAATATGAGGTAAATTGAGGTATAATTGAATATTCATTTTACGTATAATTGAATTTTACATAGCCTAAAACCCTTTTGAGCAACTGAAGCATTCCTTCTTTGGTCTTTTCTGGCAATTCATTAATTTTCGGCATATTACAATTGGATTGTTGAAGGCTGACCTTCTCATGCAGCTCCCAGACCACGACTGAGGTCCGCTGTTGTACGCGGACGAAGTAGATTATTTTTCAAGGTGGCTTTACAGCATTTCTCTCAAGGAAACCGCTCTGGAATTTTCGAAGGCTATTTATTATTACTTTAGAATTAATGTTGTGGGTGGGTTGAATATTTTTTGAGGCGATAATTTCATGCTTTTATCTATATGATATCAATATGCATTCTTGATCCCATTTAGTATTCAGCGTACAAAACTTCATAATATTTTCAATTTCCGATTGCTTTGCTGTCGTGTAACCTACGGTACGTAGACCGCCGAACTTGCATGGGTTCGAGAGACAATTGAGCAATGACTACGGTAACGAAACGTTACCGTGTTGAACAACTTTTCTTCTTCAATTAGGCCCAGAAATTCAAGAGCAAGTATGTAATTGCAGTACAATTTTGTCATTAAGGGCTAGGCTAATCTTGATACTATGACGCAGGTTAATCCTACTCCATTACCTTTCCCTACACATAAATTTAAACACATATCGGTACCCATATATTTGGAATCTCGACTTACGAACAAAATACTCTCGGAAAATTCGTTCCCATTTTGGATTGAAGCCAATTCTCAATCACAAGTCGAAATCAACCGTAAATTGAATCCATTTCTCTGACGATTTATTGTTTGTATAGCAAGTTTCTGTTGGTTGAGTGGAAGGGCGTTCGTAAAAGGAGATTCCAGTGTGCTACAGTTGTGTACATGTTAAAATTTAGATTACTAAACATTACGCATCGCAAAGCGCAAGATGCTCAGCGCCGGACCTCTCCTGCGTGCAACAAGCAAGCGAGTCGCATGCTAACTGCAGCTGCGGTTCGCGGCTCTCGTAACTCAAGGGAACTTCTGCTGCACGTAGAGCTAAATTACCTTAGTGGTAGTACTGGTGGTGATAGCAGCACTTCAGTAACTCAGACTATCCCGCACCGGAAAAGAATGGACCATTTAGTACGGACTTAGGAGAACGGGGAATTACCTTAGCTGAGCTGCTTCGCCGCATAGTGAGGTCTGCTCCCGCTTCCTGTGGCCCCTATGTTCTGATGCTCTGTTGCTAAATGCGAAGGCTTCACTTTTCACTTTGAAAGTTACTTGATTTTGTATAAAAAAAATCCAAGTTAAGGGAATATATTACTAACTAAACGCATTTGAGAAACGGGAATTCAACTCCGAATCAATCTCTAGCATTGTATGTAATCACTGTTGACAGATCATCGCTAAATATTCTGCATACATTCTCATATTTATGAAGAAAGTAAACAACAGAAGGATAATAAAATCTTTCTGTAAATTTTACAATTTGTCTGTCCATTTTAGTCAAAGTATGAAAGCCCACGGCGTACACGCTTCCAGAACATATACATTCGAATTCTCAAGAAGAGAAATCGTCTGTACAGTCCTAATTCCAAGTTAAGGCGATGCTAAGAGACGGGTGCGTATACGAAACATCGTGAAAATTATGCACGTTGTTTCTGGTCTTAAGACATTAAAGATTTCTGCACTTCCTGCTCCTCACATAGGGCAACGGGTCAGAAACTTCGAAGTCATGCTCATCGGGTGCGAGTTTCCCTGTCGTGCAGAAATTGGCTTGATGTACTGACTATACAAGAGGCCACAACGCGGCAGTTTCTCTCACAGCACTTCCTTCTCACGAAGAAAATGTCCGTGATCCAAATAACCTTTCCGTAGCTTCATTCTTTACCAAATTCACATCTTTTCTTGGCGTTCTTCAATAAGTGAGAGTGCTGTTCAAGAAATATGTTTGACATCTGATATCTTGAATTCTACTTTATAATTAATTGCTTCAACATTGGTTACCAGATACTATTAAAAGACGACGAAATGGAGAAGCTTTCCAGCTTTCATTGTGGAAAAAAGGGATATTCTATTTGCGAAAGCATATATGATGAAAACAACTGAATAATTTAATGTATATTTACAAATTGCTGGTCACCATGCCTTCTCTGACTCCACCTAAGTTATAACTTGGTAAAACATCGTCAGCGGAAAAATAACTCACAAACGGCACAAATCATTGTTAACGATCATAGGAAGCACAATGATAAACTGATTTACGAACTAAAGCCAAGAAATCCCCGTTGAATGCGTGGCACTACAATGCTCACAGCAACGAGTAATTCGACGCCCGCCAGCGCTGGAGCGTCACACAACTCATGGTCTGCGACGGGCTAGAATTTGAAAACTTAATTGTCGCAGTGGAGTCCAACGCTCAACTTTGAAAGAAGTTTTACAATAAATACAATATATAGGATAGTTGAAAAATGAAGTAAGACTACCTCGTCTAGTGAGCTAGTTTTATTTAGTGCCATGTATACTGGTCTATATACGTAAATCCCTCAGAGGGCATAATATGGGCCATAGGCAATAGGGTTTGGTTAGTTAGGCTTATGTATCTTGTGCTATGGGGACTAGCTTCCCTAGAAAGATACTATTAGGCTACCTCTGCTTTAGCTAGGCTTTCTTAACTTGTTGTTTCTATGCGCAGGGAATCTTGTATGAGAACACACCTTGTGCGTAGATTCTTCGTTCTTCAAAGTCCATACTAAAAGGTCTCTTCTCTTCCTGTGCGAGATGATCTGAGTTCTTAAAGTGCTGATATCTTTATTGCTACTTCTACTATTACTACTCATGTGCGTAAACAAATGGAACACGGTGATCCAAACTACCCCTTCTGTGTAGGCAGGGGGACTGTGACGGCGTCATGATGATTTAGGAAACCGTTTCGAGGTATTGAACCAGGATAGTTGTTACTTTCGATGGGTACCAGTAGCCTAGCCTCCTGCCGGATCGGAATAGTCTGTTTCTGCCGAAATGCGTCAGCTTTCCCCCGCGTCAGGAGTCCGCAGGAGGCCTCAGCTCAGAGCGGGCAGAAGCCCAAGGTTCCGTAAGCGATCTCTTGGCGTACACGTTTCTTTACCAGCTGTGTTCTTTGTGAAGTTCATTAAACTCATTATAGAAATACCACTCCCGGTCTTAATTCCTTCAATTTGTTGAAACTTCAGTTTATCTGTAACGTTATTTTTTTTCGCCTACGGTATCAAAGTATATTGAAAATACGTTGCTAATATCTGTTCTTTGTTCAAAAACGCAATTTGCAGTACTATACGTAAGAGGATAGTGTAATTTATTTGACCTTCTAACTACAGGCACCTAACTTTCGTTCGTATACTTTCATGTATCTCACAGAAATGAACAAATAATTCCGCATGCACTTTTTTACATCTCACCGTTAACCGTTTTTCTTTCATTCGATCTAAGTCCCCAAGTCTCAAGACTGCCGTAAAAATGTCGCACAAAAAAATCTTTCCTTAGTACTCAAACTACGCGATCCGACCACGCCTTCGTAATTTCAATTACATCCTTCATGCACTGGTCGCCAATTCTCAGTAGAACAGCGTCCAATATTCAAAACATCGTTTCCATATTTCGCTACAACCATGAATGGAGTCATTTTTACATTTTAATTTGAATGTTCTATCTGAATAGCCAATAACTTCACGATGATGTTTTCCCTTGTTTTTTCACAGTATAGGCAGCTTACAAGCACAAACATTCGTAGCGCGGACGGTGAGACTATTTTCGGTGAGGATCAGCCGATTAGCTTCAATTCAGATAAATTAACGTCAAATTCCTCTCGCAGACGGTATTTTGCTTCTAAAATTACTGAATTGAACTTGCTAGGCGACCAGTTTCCATGCTACTGAACATTAACCGTACATAGAAGCACGGGGAAAGTGGTTTGACAAGACAAGTTTTTGTAAGAGAGCGACGGAGGAGCTAAAGTTTAATCTCTAAAATTCCAAATTTCAGCAACTATGAGTGCAGAGCTTCTACCAAATTCAGCTTAAGACATTCAGGGTTTAGGATCAGTTTTCCTCATCAACTGAGTCAGGTTAATTAAGAATATTTTACATCTCTTTTTCAGAGGCAGTGAAAATTGAGTACCTCTTAATTCTATTGAATGTTCCAGGTACTCAACCAGTCATTGAATGCACTCGTATTTTACAATTTTATAGTTTGCTTCCATTATGCGGTGAACTCTGCTGGGGTTTTTTTACTCTACACCTGCCTGTCATGCTGAGGTCATTTGCATGTTTGGGGAGGATGGAAAAAAGATGAGCTAAGAGTGCCCTGGTTCTTCAGTTATGGCTTAGTTTTTGTCTTCAAGAGGGGCGAGCCTCAGAATTCTACATATACTTAATATCAAATAAACTCAAGGGCTGTGTATAAATATACACGGCTGTGTATATGTACGGTATATTTTTATCAAGAATGTCTATGTATCAATTCTTCAGCACGTAAAGTCTCTTGTCTGTACTTTAAATAAAATCTGGAGCTATATAATTTACTGTGAAGATGTAATTAGTTTTTAAAAGAGTTGACTGATCTTTATTCATGTATAAATGAGTTATAGAGTGGGTTCATTAAATTTCCCTGAGACGAAACTTTTATGTTTTTATTCCTTCCGCGAATTATATACATAGAACTAGACCCAGCTGCATAGGTTCTATACATAAATCAATGGGTAGTACAAATTGGAGTATAATGTTCATGGAGTCGATTTAGATTTGTAGCTAAGTTTATTTCAGGTCTTCGTCCACCGTTTAAGGACATCGTTGCAAAATTCTTAATGAAACACGCACAATAAATATAAAAATTCCTGGGCACAAATGACGAGCTTGGGCACATGGTGATCAATGATTATCACATAAGCAAAATATTTGGCGTCCAAAAATAATTCCCACATTTTCAGTGAAATCGCGAGGATATTAATAAATTTTGGTAAAATGTTCAAGCTTTGCAAGCCGCGTGTATGTCTGTGTAATTTTGTTCAATATAAATTTTATTAGGCACGTGGACGGCCATAACAACTGGCGATCAAATTTTATATGTGTATGCTGGCGTATCCACCTACGACGTATACGAACGCAACTGAATGAGTTTCAGACGGATTTCAGAAGCTGAAAACGATAATATACCATCAGTGTCTGGCAGAAAACGCCGAAAAAGGAATTTAAGCTGAAATTATTTCCATTTTAACTTCACTTTTACGTTATCACCAACTGGTGTTCGGCTACCAGTTTATTCAGAATAAAGAGTAAGTCAATAAAATGTTTTCAACGAGAATGGTTGACTTTTTCAAAATTTTAATGAAAAATAATTTCTGTTTGAAAAGTAAAAAACACGCAAGAATATTTTCAGAATATGTTGATGAGGTGCTTGCAGAGTATCTCATTGTTTTAATTGGTAAGCTAAAGAGCTAGTATGTTTATTGTGAAGTATGTTGAAAGTCTCTTTCGAGAGTCATAAAAATCTAAACCAATAGCTTATATGCCTATCTGATTCACTCGAATACGCCATATTATGTATGTTACTATGTTTCATTCGTGAATAGTTTTGAGTCGATCAGGACTTGTCTACCTTAACGAAACCAATTTTAGTCTTTTATAGGTTTACCCGAAACTGCAAAAATTGATTGTGATAGAAGTGATTTTGATCACATCCTACAACTCTTCGTTCCTGATATAGTCACTAAATTTTACAAATTCGAGAGATGCTCTTGGTAATGAATCGGAACATTAAAAGGTGATTAGGCTTTATACGGCAATAACACAAGTTTAGTTGCAGTAAACGCTGGCCTTCATTCCATGTGACGCATATGATAATTAATGAGAGACAAAACACAATTCTCTGTGTGTAAAAATTAATTTGGCTTAATTTGGTTATTGCAATTCTGAGAAATTAATGACAAGTTTTATCAGTGCACAAAATCAAAGTTCTTTTGGAGGCAATCAAGGTGGACGACTTGGGCGGCTGTGGTGTCGCCACAGCATGACTGTTCGNATTTCTTTACAGTCTTTTTGATAAATGCCCCAAGTCTGGGGAGCTAATGTCGAATGGGGCGAGAACTTCCGCACGCTTCCCTCGCTTCCTCAAGCTTAAGGATGACTCGGCAGTTCCATCGCCACTTCAGCCGTTCATGTCCTGTTCCTTTCACCGTACAGTGGAAACTGCCTCGATTTCAGTTGAAGCATATCATTCTAAGGTCAGCAGTCTGAGTAGCTATGACTACTTCTAATGTTCTGCAAACCAGTCATACAAATAAAGCTAAAAGTTCGATCAAACAAACCTCTTAAAAAAATCTGAGGTCAAACTAGAAACCTGCAACGAGACCGATTCCAGAGGCTTACAGAGGTGGGCTCATTTTCATTTTCAAATGTCAAGGCTCGGGTCTAAAACCATCGAGGCACCTCTGTGCATGCTCAGATTCCTCGTTACGACCCGTCAGGCAGTGACCGGGATGACGCAGCAGCAAGTAACACTGGTATTATGGTCCTAGCAGAACGCAGCATACAAAAACTTGCCTTTTATGCCGCTGCATTACCCTCGGCGGGGTAATTTTCCTAACTCTGTTGCAACGCTAAGGTGCAGTCGTTCAGGTCTGCTCTAGCAACAGTTTTGAGAGATAAGTTGAAAAATAGTTTAGTGTAGTCTCGTTGCTGTGAAGAAGGCGAGTACATGGGAAAACTTTATTGAATCTTGCAGGAGACTTTGTAACCGACGCCAAGTAGTCTTCATTATAGAAACAGTCACTTGATATAAGTACCCCGGATGAAATAAAAGATTTTTGCTTGACAAATAATAAATGCATACTAACGCATGAAGCGGCAGGCCAAGAAGTTATTGACCACTGAAAAATGTAAATTAGTCATAGGAGGCACGTCTATCAGCAGGAGCGTGACCTATTTTATGAATAGACTTCCTCAAAATAGCATGGTCGGAGTCATGTGCGATATTTCTAGCTTATTTAAAAGTTAGTCGTGTGACTGGCTTCAACCCAATAGAAAATCACGCTCGAATTTTTTTTACGCTTTATCGAGTATGCCTACCTGAAATTTAAGCGGCAGAAAGACCAGAAAGAGACTCTAATATACAGGAAGTAATATTATAGAAAGTAATAGATAAATAATGCTGAAAAAAAGAATGTCTTCGACTCCTAAAACCTGTAATGTTGACTGTCTAAACGTGAAGAGCCGGCCTCGTTCGTCTACACTCTATACCTTGACAACTTCAAATTCAAAGAAATCCATTTCAAATAAAATGAAGCAAATGGCAAACTAAAATTACTGTAGTTTGCTTAAATTAAAATGAATTAGTTTCAAATTTGAATGAATTACTTTCAAAGCAAGTGAATGAAGTACAAGTAAAATTAATTAAATTCAAATTTCTTATGCCAACACGAATGCTCATATTGAACGTTTTTGAACGTTTTTCGATCGCGCATTTAACTTAAGAATCTCATTAAAGAGAAAATATTGTAGGATTTCTTTACGCAATGACGGACATTTGTTAATTTATATTTTTTAAACCTTTGCATGTCTTAAAAAATTGCGTGAGATATTTGATTAATTCGGGAGCGAAAGTTACACAGCATTTTTAATAAAAGTATATATACATACGTCTTAGATTATACGTATTTTATAGATTTCCAATATGAGAGTAGATTTCTATGGAAATATTTTATTTTAAATATGCATATGCATACATAGCACGCATATTTAGCAGGCAGGCACACTGTAAAAACTTGAGAGGAAAAGAATTATACTAAAAGTGATCATATAATTGCCAGGGTGCCAGAGTCGGTGGAGTCTGCAGTTTGTGGTGACTCAGAGCCTGAGTCTGTGTCTCTGAAGGTTTTTGTAGTAGAGCTTTGATGGTGTCCGAGTTGGGGTCGGAAGCTTCAGGTTCATTTTGTACATAAAAGTGCCAGAGACGTCAGGTGTCGGAGTATTGGGAAAGGAGTTAGACTTGGAGTCAGTTTGCCGTGATAAACTTCGAGACGGAGTCGGGAGATTTAGTTTGATGTCCGTAAATCTCTAGTCTAGTTGATAGAAAAATTAAAATTCTGTATTTCTTTATAATGTATAAATCATGAATAATTATTGAATAGAAACGTTCAATACTAATATTACATCTGAATCTCCATTATTCCTATCATTAACTAACAAAATCATTCACAAGTACAGCTGTGAGGATACACGCTGAACATAAGACACAGGTGTGTATATATATATTATTATGTTATACAGATATATTATTTCAAGCAGAACCTTGAAAATGTCATGTTGAGATATTTGACTGAACTGCCTGCAAAATTTTTATGCATACAAGAATATTTCTTATTATGTTAAATTATTTTAAACAGTTTAAAATATGAGATTATAATAAATAGTTTTTTATATGAACTCTTACTTTTTCAAATTCGAAATTGATTTATTTTGTTTGGAATTGATTTATTTCTTTTAGAAGTTTTAAAGGCGTAGTGGTCTTGTTCTTTCTTTTCCGATGAAGACCCCAGTCCGCTCGTCTGGTGTCGTACTTAGGTCATCACCGATTTACTGCACATGATACCAATTGAAGAGTTGGAGAATCCACTGTCTTCCTAGCCAATATAACGATCAGAAGCCACAACCCGCTTCGAAAATTTAGTATTCATCATGAATTGATCATCACCATGAGTTGCATCGAGGACATTTGCCGGACGTTTGCGAAGGTTAGCATTTCTGATGCAATGATCAGCAAGTGAACACACATAAGGGCAGTACAACTCCGCGGAAACGTTTTCGACCCAATATGGTCCAGACTAGATCTCTGGTGCACGAGTCGAGTGTTCCAACATGAGAAGGCAAGAGAAACTGAATCGTTTCAGGCTCCAGTGCTTCCGACCATTCTATAATTGTTGGAAAAACTTCGGACGCTTCGCCAGATTGCCCCGTGATTTATACGCTTACTCCTTGTTTGAAATGTTGGACCAGAGAATCATATTGAGAACACCCTAAATAAGGTGATTACTATCGCAAAAAAATAGGGGGTAAATGCTATTGGAAGAAGCCTTACATAGGGGAAGTGAAAATCTGTGGTAAATAACTTTGATTTTTGATGGCGAAAGCGGAAAACGTTCGCTTCAGTTGTGCGTTCATTATATGATCGTAGAAGACAGTAAATTTAAAATTAAAATGTGCCTATTTAGTGAGAAGGAAAAATTTTGTCTGTTCTAATGACGCGATTGGATTATTTTTAATTTTATTTTTGAGTTCCCATTTTAAGGAATTAGTGGGAGAAAAATATCCTTGGTTCATTTGTTTACTTATTTCGTATCTGCATCATAAGGAATTAAATAGGCGAAAATTTCCGGGTCCAAATCCTCGTGTACGTATTCCTATTCAGCGAGACTGTGTCAGAGAAGACAGTTCGTATCAGTGATGCAGGTAATCACGTTATTTTATTACGTTATTTAATCACGTTATTGCCATAAGTTAGAGCGCGTCTTTTAACCTGTTAACGGGTATTGACATCACGTGATGTCCGCGTGGTTGTTGCATTCACACGGTCGCTGTCGATTACACATACCGTGTGAATACAACACCGCCGCCTGGGCGGTGACCGTCAACAGGTTAAGGAATCAGAGGTCCAGTCCAATTTGGCGGGGTGCGCGTACTAGTTTAGTGAATAATTTCTATTACTCCAGTGGAAATGATCGTTTGCTGGAATTCTTTGAAGAAATGAAATTTGTTAAAAGAGAGTAAACCACTGCACTGCTTGAATTTCTAGTTTCACATGTCTTAGAAAAATAGGATCCAGTTATCATGCTTTCTTATAATACATACATATCCATGGAGCTCCTTAACGTCCCCTACGATTTTTCCTCGCATATGGTTCAAAATTGTTTAGAAAATATCGGATATTAATTCGATCAGAATAAGTTTTTTTTGCACAGGATTGTTCCCTGTCTGACCACACTTGGATTGCGACCTTACGTGGGCTGGCATTCATTCTACGAACTTTTTAGGTCGACGTGCATTAATCAGTACTAGATAGTACTTCGCCGTGCGTGCGAATGAAGGAAAGGAAGATTCGCCATCTCCACTTTCGATTCCTCCGCTCGTATTCCCCCACTCGCATTCCTCCGCTCGTATTCCTTCGCTCGTATTCCCCCACTCGTATTCCCCCACTCGCATTCCTCCTCTCGTATTTCCCACTCGTATTTCTCCACTCGTATTCCTCCACTCGCATTCCTCCACTCGTATTCCTCCACTTGTATTCCTCCACTCGCATTCCTCCATTCGTATCCCCCCACTCGTATTCCTCCACTCGTATTCCCCCACTCGCATTCCTCCACTCGTATTCCCCCACTCGT
>VOMN01115816.1:0-15520 GCA_014899125.1 Orchestia grillus
TGGGATCAGACTCCTGGTTTATTTCCACCGCCTCGCTATATATCTAGTTCAAAAAAGTATTTACTAGTTCAAAAAAGTATTTATTGAATATTTGAATTTTCGTCGTGAAACATGTTAAGTGTGACTTCTTTTATGAATGGGAAAGCAGACATCCTCGTTACACTCACTTGGCAGTGATTTCTGTGATCAATTGCCCAAATGGCGCCTACAAGACTTCGTATTTTTAAGCCCTCGAGTCGACGACCTGGACCGAACTAGTGAGGACGCAATCTTGTCGGCGGACTTGAGAAGATGGAAACCAAACTCACCAAGACTGCAAGTTGGCCACCCAACACTCATTCCTATAGGATCGCCAGGACTTACGGTAGCGAAAAGCTCAATTTCTTCATCAGACGCGCCGAGGGAGGCGAGCCCCAGGTCGTGGGAGAACTGCGCGAACTGAGGGTCGGCGAGGAGGGGGGCGTGGCCGAGCAGCTCGTGGATCACGTCCCTGCAGTCGCACGGGACACAACGTCAGATGCGAGTCAGAAAACAAATGAGTTACGTAAGCGGTGGGTTCAGGGTTGAATTGAGAATTTCGAACAATCGCACAAGAATGCTTACGACAAGTCGTATTTATTAATGGTGTGAAAATACTTTTCAGCTCAAATACAAATGAAATTCAACTTAATTATCTTAGCGATGAGATAGCGGTAAAGATATTTTTAATAGCTTGTTCTACATACTTTTCCCATTACGTCTCATCAAAACGATGAACGTTATATAATGCTGATGCTTTCTGTGTATTGACGGGCTTGGCCTACTTCGCATATACAGAAAATAACTTTGTCCATCAATTTTAACGCAATAAGTATAAGAAAAAATTGGCAATAGCTCAGCAGTGTTTCGTTAATGGGGCAGCAGGTCGATATAAATAGTCTAGCGCTTACAGACGTGTCAGAGCGTTTGTAAAGTGGTTCATCTCTGACAGGCTCATTCTTGAAGCGTTTCATTCGCCCTTTTTATGCAAATTAAATTACGCAGTAACTCACGGCTCCGGGCTGTGGTGGGGGGACGAGTGGTGGCGCACATACTGCGTGCACTGGAACACGCGGAAAGCAAGCGAAGCCAAGAAATCACGGCTGGTGAGCAGCCCTGCAGCAGGGCGAAGCGTGAACCCTGTACGCTCTGAGAACAAAAATTGTTCTCACTCTCAGCTAATAAAAACAAATTCTGTACGGCAAACTCAAAACTGAAATTTAATTTAATTGACATGTAGCATAACAGACGTAAATGAAAAATGAAATTATCAAGGCATTCGACTCACTCTGCATGAAGTCGGATACATCTTGTAACTGTGGAATCTTGTCTGAACAGAAGCCGCACTCTCGTTTTAGAATTTCCCACACAGTCCTGTGAGAGGAAAGAAAAACTACGTTCAACGTTCAAAGATTTAAACAATCTGTTCAATGTATTATACCTCTTCAGAAACTTTCGCCGAACATGTGCTTTAAAACTTATTCACGCCTTGAAACGTCCAATGAGGCTGTTTCAACCCTTTATTGAAATGGTATACCTTTATTGTAAAGAATCACTGCGCGCTTCCTCGCCTTTTACTCTATGGCATGGGAAGTATCCTGACAAACTGGATTGTCTCGTAACCGCGAGATGTTTTAAAAAATTTTGGCTCTGTGCCTTACAAAGCTCAGTTTTTAAAACGGTAAAAGCTTGGAACCCATTTAGGCCACCCATCTCAAATCACGGCGATGATCAGTACATAGGATGCTGTATGCACATATTTTCCATTCTGTTTCCAATAAAATTATAAATATTAGACCAGCTAATGATCAAAGTCACTTATGTGAAAGTTTTCACAAATCATTCTTTTTATACACAGCACGCTGCAAAACGTTTCATCTCTTGCAACAATTGAGCTCCTCTTTTACTTAGCGAAGAGTTTGTTCACCACACTTACTAGCAGCTCCCCGCTCGTCCGAAAGCGAGGTACGTAATCGGTTCTGATGACATAGCTGTCCTATGCTTCAGTGCTCAAATCTTATGTTGGTCTTCGTTATAGTATGAAGCACAACTGTATGTATGAGCTCCAGGCGTCATAACACGCACTAAGGCCAATTTTTTTCTCTTATGTCTTACTTTTCTCTACGCCTCCCTGAGTGTATATTATTACTGACTTTATATCTTTACTGTACTAGGTAAAAATTATTATAGTGTGGAATTCAATCTACATTAACTAAAATTCGTTTAGAAAAAATAATAACTGTTGAGGTGCCAGCAACCGGTTTGTTAACCATACAATGTAACCGTATTACAGGTAAAAATCACGATTTTAAGCTTCGCATATTTCACTCCCGACAGAAAACCTCGTGTGGCCACACCGCAATAAGTTGCACTTTTTTACCTGAAGCTTCTTCTTCATATCACAAAGAGAAGAATTCCACGAGTTGTGAATTCCTTGTTCTAAAATATTGCGGCTAATCGAATTGAGAAGACACAAGAAAATTGAGCTCACCCTGAAATCTCTTCCTACTTAAAAATATATCAATACTTAATGCAAGTAAAAGTGCAACATAACAAAACAATGATTCCAAAACGAAAAATGAAATAAACTGATGAAAAACAATTCTGATAGTTTTGGGGAATTACCACTGCCGTCATACGTGGGCTGATGACACAAAATTTCCCAGACTACTCCTCATTTTGTTTGCAATGGCATCAGTCGTTGGTCCAAATCTTCCAATGTTACTGAAGGCAGCGATTAGGCCTTCAGTTCTTTTTCAAATGTGTCCCAAAATTTTCTCGAGGGAATAATTCTGTAGTTGAAAAACTCAATTGTGGGTCTATTCCATTTAACTGAATGTTCCCTAACGTTCAATGAGACACTTCCGAACGATATGATCCTCGTAAATTTGAGCATTGTCATCGTGAAAAATTTCTTGACCATCATCAAATTCATTACCTGCAATACATTGAAAGATGAACTTGGTAATCAGACATACAGATAATCATGTGACGCCATCTTATTAGTGTATAAGAATGCAACGGTACTTCCCGCCCTCCATTCGAGTCTGTGGAAAGATCTTGACAAGTGAACTGAACAAAAGAGTCATTTGGAGTTAAACTGTAAATAGCACGCTAAAATATCAAAATCTGACATTTTTATATTGTAATGTAAGGGGATATACTGAAATCTAAATTATGATAACCCGGAAATAATCAAAGAGCAAACTGGGAACCAGAAATGTAAAAGAATCTACTGTTAACTCATACAATCAATGGATCGATTGCTTTGTATGATGATGATGCATTGATTAAGCATTCGTATGACTGCTTGGTATGAATGAGAATTTTCGAACGCAAATCACTGTCAGCCGTATTCAAAAATTAGAATATGCATATACATGCAATCGTGAGACATATCATATTGTGAGTAAGTAAAGACAACAAATTTTGCTCTGTGAAATTGTTGGGGAGG
The DNA here is from genome assembly GCA_014899125.1 of Orchestia grillus. Classification (NCBI taxonomy): domain Eukaryota; kingdom Metazoa; phylum Arthropoda; class Malacostraca; order Amphipoda; family Talitridae; genus Orchestia; species Orchestia grillus. The sequence continues at coordinate 3,473 of VOMN01115816.1, forward strand.
CTTTGTTTGCTACTTGGCTTTATTCCGAAAGCGATGAAATTAGTGAATGTAAAATTGCTTAGAGCAGAGAACTCTTGAGTGTCGTAAGTGAGTCATTTATAACCTGCCCTATTGGACTTACATAAATTAACATATTTATAGTGAAATTCCAGAGTTGTATAAGTGGCAGTTTCTAGAAGGGATCAAGGTGTATCAATTGCTATTTAGATGCAACTCAAAACAATAACTGACATCAATAAGATTTCATGTGTTTGGTTACGTGGCAGATTACGAATAGATATGTGCTTCATAACATATGAAGTGTTAGTAAACGATTGCCACTATTGTTCCAATACACTTCGTCAGCATTTGCTCTCATATCTGGGTCCTGAGTTTACTTCACAGAGGAGCTCGAACACGCCGTGCATTGTGACGCTGGAAGAAACGCCGTGTGAGGAGATGAGTGAAGTCTCTGGAGTGAAGCCAAGCTCAGATCGTTCGCGTACGTACCGTACATTTCACTATATTCTTCCTCGTAGATGTCGCTCGTTTTCAATGTCTATCTTTTGCCGATGTTCTAATTTTTTCAGAATATGGTTTCATGTATTTTCAGGGGGAAGGAGATCTCACAGCTACGCTCGCGAGTTCGCGTATATGGCTCTAAAAAAAGTGTCGCAGCAGTTCTACCGGACCCCAAGTGCCCTCAAATTTGAAATAATTTCATTACCTATTAAGGTAAACAATGTTCGTACAAATCGTTTCAAATACCAACAAAGGACAGGACACATACAAAAAGCTAGTGTTTTAAATATATTGAATTTTAGATATTCAGTTAATATTTGAGACGACTCATGTTTAAGTTAGAAAATAAATTAAGTTAAATTTTATAGAAGTTTTCGCACAATAGTTAGTTAAAAGTTTTATATGTACCTATGCTTCTTAAAAAAATTGTTAAGCTCTCTATCCAATGAAATGCAAACTCAATACAATGAAAACAGGGAAAAAGCAACGAGGGTGTACACAAAAATCCGGGAGAAACGGGCGAATTTACTAGCAGCGAATGTATTAAGAGTGGTAGTTTTGTAATTCTAAGGAACCTACATTGAACAAATAATATTTTATTTTTTCATCTTAGCAATTGTTTTGTACGTGTGTTAACAGTATGTGGAGGAAGCTATATGGAGGGAGGACGAACAATTACAGTTCCTCTCGTAATTGAAGGAGAATTTTTTAGATGGAAAACAGAATTTGCAGTCAATCACTTTCGCATTATTATAAGTTTCGCTACTATTTTCATTACGTAGCGCTTCCCCTGAAAGTGGAAAGAAGAAAAATTTGCGAACGTCATTCCAATGATTCCGATCTATAGGCGAGCCTTAGGGCCCCAACAAACATGGCCTTCTCTCGCACTAAAACAAGACGTAAGACCTGTGAGCACACCTGTACTGGACGCAGGCGTGGGTGGGCACGAGCTTGTCCAGCTCCGTGAACACAGCTGCCCAGGTGGCCACCTCCTCGGGCCGGTACTGCACTCGTGGGATGATGTCGCCGCTGCGCAAACAAATTTAGAAATTATTACCCTTCTTTGCTCGTCTGGGTCATTATTTCTTATAGCCCAGTAATAAATTTTGCTGTAGAGACGATCATTACTCTCTGGAAAGTCTACTACGGCATTCCTGGGCTTTTTATGCTCGGTCAGTTTAGAAACATAAGAGAATCTAATCGACTGTGAAGCCTTCAATTCCAGTAGTGCTAAAATAGACAAGATTCATAGAATAACTAAAACAGCACTGTAACGTCCTTAAAATGTTTATGAGTAAAAACTAGCTTTCATCAGAGCTTTATATTTAATATTCGTGATAACAGTTCTTACACATGATGGCTCGAGCTCTTTTGTTTCAGGGCTATGATCTCCAGAAGGGCACGAACATTTTAATTCGGTACTTTCAGTCTTGTATCAGAACTATGCTGAGGATAATACTTTTTTACAGTTTTATCAGTACTCTCTGCAGTATAAATTTTTCCCTCGTGTAAAAAAAATCAATTTGTGGTACTCACAAGTGAGAATGATTGAACTTCTTCGGAAGGTCCTTCTTATTTTACCGAAATAAATACAGCATGCACTACACAACAGGCGGAAGTATGCAGCGATAAGTATTCCCTACCTGCAAGCCATTTAGGCAACCCTTCTCGAATCACGGTAATGATCAGTACATAGGTTCATAACATAATTCAATCTTTCTTCTCATTGCAGTGATAATTCTTTTTACAAAATTCGGATTGTCCTTCAATAAATGAACTTCATAAGAGATTCTCTCGTACAAGTCTTGAATGCTTGTAGGTGGAGTTGAGTACACTTTACTCTTCAAATGTTCCGATAAGAAAAAATCGCACGGAGGCAGGTCCGGTGATCTTGGTGGCCTCTTTTAAATGCACGGTTCAGAGTAGTAAGGGCAACCTGCTCATTCTGTTTCTGTGGATTTAGTGGAGCTCTGGTATGATCCCACGTTCAGCAGGTTTAGATGTCCGTTGCCATTCAAATTGTTTTCGGTACAACTAGAATTCCGTTTCCAAACAATGCATAGTATTTAACCGCAAACTTAATCACGCTCACTCTTTGGCAATGCATTGATGTAAGGCTAAGGTTTTTAAACTAAAGGGGAGAGAAATAAATTTATTTTTCTTATAAATGAAATGTTAAAGAACTGTGGTACAAAAAGTTACCGTACAAACTGTTTTTAGGGTGAAAAACCGTCATATAAAAATTTACCCTATAACTGTTTTTAGCGTGAATTTCCACTTGAATATATTTCATTGAATTTTTTCGATGACAATATTGGTCAGTAGTTAATTTACTAGCGTAGTCCGACAATATCTTCATGTTTTAGCCACTCTTCTTAATAAGTTTCCGTTGGATCATTGATGCTGATGAACCCCTCAAAAGACTCATGTGCATCAATGTTCGATTCAAGTGAACTACAATATTTGGCTATGGTGAAGGACTGGACTCACCAGGCCATTCTAGATTATGTACATTCTTTTACGAAGTTCTCGCGAGAGATTTTCTGAAATACCTTGAATCATTATCGTTCATTTTCATGTCCAAGTGATATATTAGAAGTGAAATTACTTTTATTGCAGAGTAGTCTGTGTTACTCATTTGTTTCTATGTTTCATTTCGCCTTTGACTTTTGGTATGAGAGACTCAAGCTTCAAAACAAGGACTGTTCTTAGAGGGCGTTTCCATTCAAAAGCGAGTATGAGGAACTGAGTTTTGGCGGAACACACATTAGTTTTTTATTTGAAATGGGAAGCATAATTCCTGTTCTCGGCAGGGTTCTGCAGATATTCAAGTGCAGACAAATTTTACAACAGTACAGCCTATAGCTCAAAGATCATAAATTTTTTCAGGAAGTTTGGAAGAGGTGATAACACTCTCACTATAATATGGCTGTGGATTCGGTAGTCTACGAGGAAAATTTGAAATGAGATTTTTTTCTTCCGAATAGGAAGTCTAGGTTTGAAGCGAACTGAATATTTCTACAAGGCAATGATTCAAGCCATATTGCAAAAGTTAGAGGTCAAAATTTGTGAGAATAGTCAAAGTGTGCTAGAATATTCATGTCAGTATCATATCCAGGATTAAAACCTGTGTATAAATATTCAGAAAAAATTGAAGGATAATTCTGTTATCACCGATAAAAACTATCGGAATGGATTGTTTAAAGTGAATGACAATGAAGGCTAATCAAATTAAAATTGAACACCGAGCGACTGATTCTAAATAATGTTTTCTACGTCCGAACTCAAGGGATATTTTTTGCATAAATCAGATATCGTTCCTCATCGCACCAAATAATTACTCATACATTCATATCTACTGAAAAAAATTATGAAAGAGTGCGAACACACAAATTTTAGAGTGAATGCATACCTACCTTCTCCAATGCACACGGGTCTATTTTGACCTATATATAATATATAATTATTTATTTTTGTAATTTTAATTTGCATTCACATTGTTTTATTTAAAATTTCAGGATGTTCGAGAAAAAAGTGTGATTTTTTCGTTCCTTCAAAAATAAATAGATTAATCACGTCAGAGAGGGTAGAATCCATTTAAAATATGGCAGTTTTACGAGTACAATTTTTTATTTACAGCAGTGCTGTATTCATACCAATTTAGGTGTTTTATCCCACGAAGGCTCATCGTCTGTGATACTTCATTCGTCCGTGTGTTCTGTATAGGGGCACCTACTAAATAATTGAAAGACATTTATGACTCAGTGAAATGCTCGCACAGATCAGCATTATTTGGAAGGGATTCCATGCGTGTGACGTTTGAGACGGTTCCCACAAGTCTCATTCCAGGAGACTCCCCACTCTGAATGACGACATTGTCTAAGATGCTACTATAGTGGCCCACGTCAAAGCACCGAGGCTTGGCTGCATAATTTGAATGTGTTTTTTTTTTCTACTGTTACGTATGCAAGCATCCCTAACAAATGGAAAAGCATTTAGAGAGGAGGTTTAGTTCTTGCTTAAGCCTACACTTAATTTGGAACCGAACACAGCCTATCATCATCTATACTTTTCAGTCTTCAATGATTATGGATAAATTACCTTGTTAGATAATCTTTTTTTGAAGACGATTGAAAAATTGTGCGACTAATTTGCCCATTTTTGTTTTAGACATGATTGACTGCTGTAAATTTCGTGATGGTAAAAAATGCGGTTACATCTCAAACGTATAAATAAAATCTCCAGTAATAATATAATTTCTGTACCAATTCTTTATACTCACAGAGTAATTAATCAGAATAAGTGAAAGTATTGATTACAGCGCTTCAGTGACCCGGACTATGTCGTGCCAACTGAGAGGGGACTTGGTAGTACCGACTAAACAGGGTGGTTAAAAAACGGAACCCAGATTTATATTGATAAAAAAATGATAAATCTCAAAAAATAGTAACGTCATTATTTAAAAAAACATGTCATTGTATTTGTCTAATTTTTGCACGTAATTAGTGAAAACATAAGCAAAATATTTTCATCAGTATTGATGAATTAGTGATCATAATGAACGGTCTCAAAATTATGCTTATGCCAATTATAAAATTTCTATTGATATTATTGAATACTCAACACAATAATCGTTGGTAACATCGTTAACCTGTATTGCATAAAATAAACATTTGACCTTACTTCCTCACCATTCACCGACTCCTTTCACAAGTCCTCCATTTCTTGCCGAACATAATTCAATTTTTGTTCTCATTGCAGTCATAACTCTTTTTACAAAATCCGGATTGTCCTTCAATAAATGAACTTCATAAGAGATTCTCTCGTCCAAGTCTTGTATGCTTGTAGGAGTAGTCGAGTACACTTTACTCTTCAAATGTTCCGATAAGAAAAAATCGCACGATGTCAAGTCCGGTAATCTTGGTGGCCTCTCAAATGCACGGTTCAGAGCAATAATACGATTATTAAACACATCCGTTTGCAAATGTTGCGCAGCAATCGTTCTAAAACAAGGAGAACTATCTTGAATCCACCACAACCTTCTCATTCTGTTGCCGTGGATTTAGTGGAGCTGTGGTATGATATCTCGTTCAGCAGGTTTAGATATCCGTTTCCATTCAAATTGTTTTCATAAAATATCGGTCCAACAAGAGTTCCGTTTCTAAGCGTACCCATAAATAAACACTTTTTTCTGCACATTCTTACACCAAAATTGAATCCAGGATGCGTATTCTGTGGGGCGTACTGCCGGATGTTGTTATTGTCATCTTTCTCATTTAGTGAAATGCTTCTTCATCTTCAGTCAAAATGTTTTCTACAAACCAAACATGGATCTGGAGAGACCAATTGACAAAATTTCTGTGACGAGGTAAATAAGGTCAAGGAGTTCATGCCTTAGATGCATTTAATATGGGTGCCATTTCAAATGAAATTTACCAATCTGGCGGAATGTGTATCTATCCATTACCAAGTCATTTTTCTTGCGTGATATTCTTGAATTTTTAAGAAGCCTTTGTCGAATAATTTCAATATTTTCCTCCGATCTTTTTGTCCTGTTTCGACTTTTGTTTAAGTTTAGACAAGTTTCTTTGTTCTAGTAGCTGCTAACATCGCTTCAAATAGTCGACTTAATAGGTTGGAGATAGCTATCACGAAAACGTTGTTGAAATGCATTTTTTGCACCTTTGTAACTTCCACATTGTGAAAAATTTTTACCACACAAACTTTTTGCTGTGTAGTTAACCGCATGTTACGAGGGCTTAACAAAGTAATTATTAAACACTATAATATTTTTCTCAATCAATATTCGCTATGTCAGAAGCGTAAGTGTCGTATATACCGGATAGTCGTCGATAAATAATGTTGAAAAATCATGACGTTAGCATTTTTTTAGAAATATCATTTAAATTTGGATTTCGTTTTTTTAACCACCGTGTACACAATGGGTGATTTATGCACGAGGTATGTTCCCACATAGGATCCTTGAGCACAGAAACAGCAAGTTAAGAATGAAGAGGATGAAAAAACAACGGAGATGTAGAACAGAAACAACTAAAATTTAAAGCAAAGCGGGTGCGAAAGATAGTAGTCCCGAAAGCCTATCTACATATGGCTAAGGTAGCCTAACAGTGTCCTTTGTAAAAGCCAGTCCCCATAGCATAGACTAGAGGCTAGACAAACCTAATTAACATAACAGTACTGACTATCCTATGCCTCTTGAAGGGAAATCAGAATAAAAATTCTTCACGTAATGCTAGAAAATTTAGGATTTGCCCAAATATTCCTGTTCTAATTGGGATGAAAACAAAATTGAAGTCGAGTGGTATTTAACAACTAACAAACACAATTTGCATACTTACACTAAGTATCAAATTATAAATGAAATAAAATTGCAATGATTTATTCAGTTCAAAAGTCGCTCGATTGATTTATTGAGAAATAAACAGTCTGTGATAGATATATGCGCGAGCATTGCATTGTTCAAAAGACTTCATGCTCATTCGCAGAAACTACGGCCCTGTGCTCTAATTTCGCTGTACGGAACTGTGTACATCACAAGCAAAGTGTAATTCATATTCGACGTCATTGTACGTAATACATCAACTGTTGGCCGTAGATACATCAAACTTATTTGACAAGGTTTATTTTATAACTGTAAATAAATATTTCCAAGCATACTGTTTGTAGGTGAAAGCGATGCTGGCGATAGCCTTGCGTCGCTCCCTGTAGGCGTGGTCCGAGAAGCCAGGGTGGTCCATGTCCAAGTCTGGCTCGTACTTCGTCATCAGGTGGTTGCACTTGTCCAGCTCGCTCACGTGGCGTGGAAACCAGGAGAAATCTGCAATCAGAGAGAAGCTGTCAACGTTTGTTCACATTCTTGCGATTAAAAGAATACAAAAAGAAGTTAGTGGAAAACTTCAAAAGCACAAATTAGGCCATGTTGTGATCAACGCGAGCAAAGACTGGACCTCGTTCGTTATAGTGGTGAGTCTTCTCAGGAGGAAGGAGCTTTACGGCAGTAGTGCTGGTTCCCTGCTTGAGGGCTTTCAGCAGCGAGAGCAGGGGCTCGGCCTCGATGTAAACTTTGATGAGCACATCAAAAGAAGGTTGTTTGAGCTCTCCATTCATTGCGACGCCTTCTCCAGCACCGATGGCCTCGCGCTCTTTCAACACTTGGCGCGTCTCGACATGCAGCACCAAGCCGCTGCTGTTCTGCACATCCGTATGTTCGTTGCATTAGTTTTTCTCGTTTTGTGTCGTTGAGTCACCAAGTCATCATACTTTTCAAATTTCAAATACGAGTGGAAGAACTTACGTGTAATTTGAACTTTTCTGTACAAATGCAATCCAAATTCTCCCCATCACTCTACTCAAGGAATGTACAATTTGACAATATGACTGGATCAGGACTTTGTTCTTTTAGGAAGAAATTTAACAAGTCATAGCAAGTTCTCTTTCGTGAACGGATAAAAGAAGATTGAATACCTCGAACGTCTTGAGTATCCGCGAGAGGCTCGTGAGCCCGCCGGCCAGAGAGAGCAGCAGGGACGTGACGCGGGCCTCCTTGACGCCGTCGTCCTGGCTCACCGCCTGGCACAGCAGCAGCTCGTCGTCACTCAGCTCTTCATCTGAGGGCACGGCGTCCAGGCCTCAACGTTTCACTAACCAAATAGGTTCGACTATAAGGTTGTATTTAGCAATGCATGGTAAACTGGCTGCAGCCTTATGAAAGCAGGGTTTGAAATCCATTTTGGTAGTAAAGGATTAAAGACAAGCCATCTTCTATGATGCGAGCGCTTGCATCGCCAGAAACGTTTTCCGATATGATTCACGCGATTAGAACGCATTTTTTATTGGATAACTACCTTGCTATTTGGACTGTGCGATTATCCTGATTTCGTCATTTATTGTTGAAATCATTCCTACGATAATCGAATTAGGAAAAAAATAAGCGCTGTCAGCGACTTTGCATTCTATCCTTTAATAAAATTAATTGTGTCTTGAATTTTAGTTTTAGGCCAAGCATGTTCATACTTACCATCTCTGGTGTGAATGAAATCAGCCTCAATCATTCTTACAAGCTTCAATTTACGATTCCGCTCACAGAAACATCAACGAACGTTATCAAAGGAACATTTTACACCTCTTAATTGATGACATTATTTTCAAAGGTAAAGAGTAACGTCTGTGATTCAAAAGTAAATGAGTAATGGCTTTCATCGAAGTATAACTATAGATACTGTACTAATTTTTTCCATATTTTTGAGTAGTTTTTCGACAGTTTGTTGACCATTTTTCACAATAGACAGTATTGAGAAATGTCTCTTACTGGGCTAGAGTTTGAAGAACGAAACTCGTTGAGCGACTATGGATTACTTAACTAGCCTGCTGGATCAGCTTTATTGGTTCAACTTGCACACGCAGAATTGAAAAACATGATTAATGGTTAGTAATGGGTTTCCATTTAAATCTTCGATTTCGAAAACGCATAAAAAGCACTTTCATTGAACAATTGCCCTTTTTCTTACAAAATAGATGGCGTGCGTGCTCTATAAGAAGAAAACGGTATCAGTGTTTATAGTATTGGTATCAATTTGTCTGTGTAAATATGATGTAATGAACGATGCCATTACGATTAGACTTACTCAGCTGTAACGAGCAGATCAAATTTGTGCTCACATGCGGTAATACGTCACCCACAGACAAAAATATTCGCAATCTAGACGTGCCTACGAATGTAACAGAAAAAAATATGTTTCCCATTAGTATCCTCAAGATCCAGCTAAGATGGAGTTAAAGTAAGTTACAGAGGTGGATGTTGCAACCTTACAGAGGAAAAAAAACCTAAGCACTAACCCATCGCAATTGCAAAGCAGGGAATGGGTAACTTTTTGGCAAAATACTGTAAGTTCTTTTGGAAATCTTCATGAATAATGGTTATTTTCATACAAAGAATGATTCCAGGCTGCATATATATATACTAGAATATTCTACCTGGAAATGGGTCTATGGACAATCAAATTAATTGTATGGTTATTACAAAACTTTATTTCCATATAATTATGGACTTGACGAATGAATTCAGTTGTACAAGATGTTATCTCCCTGCGAAATGTAGCATCCTAAGCCTCTGACTATTGCAAGACAAATGCAGTCAGCTCCTTAAGATAAAGAACTTACACATGTTTATCACAATCTTCAAAAACATGACTAACGTGATTTGGAAGCACACAAGTATCACCGGTGATTGTGAGCCATAGCCGCATTGATTCTATTCCTTATTAATAGCCGCATTGATTCTATTCCTTATTAACAACAACCAAGCAGACAAGGAGACGGCATCACTAGCTCTGTCTCTTGTCACTTTTGGGACCGCAAGACGCTCATTCCTTGAATCTGATCAAGGCTTTCATGATGTTGATCGTAGATACCATCCCTGTGCGTGAAAATGCTTGAAAGAAGGCAAAATAGGTCCAGCTATTTTAATTACGCAGTCGGGCAATCAATCAAGGCTCTTTAAATTACCAATTAGAAATCAATTTACGAAATTGCTAAAGTCCTGGTTAGATATTATACAGAACGCTGCAAAATGATCTGACACATTTAATGGTTCAATAATATTGAAAAGAAAATAGGAACACAAGTATTTTAATTTCTAAATACAAATATATGTATGGGAAATCGACACAGAAGGCAAAGGGTTAAGGCAAGCCCCCTTTTTTGAAATCCACGTCGTAAAATGTATTGATCAGTCAATATTTGATGACACTCCTGACCAAGGGAGGACGAAATACATTAATTCCAATTTCACACTTCCACTATTTCTGGATTCCCATGGTTATAATATCGATTTGATCATATTTTTTATATGTTATGTTTATATGTCTTTGGCATGCATATTTTTTTCGGCTGAGAGGCTGCATCTCAGTTTAATTCAGTTTAAGTTTAAAATACAATTGCAATTTCGTTCAAGTAAAATAAAAATAAAAATTTCTCTGCTCGTTCTTGCTTTTTTCCAGTTCTATTAAACGAACAAGAGTGTCAGATCATTTTTTTGCACTCTACATAATGAGTTATAAAATTTAAAATCCATTATAGCATGCGTTAGAAATGAGAGCTGTTCCTCATTTGAAGCACCCATGATGATGTAGGAGGGTTTTTCAGGAAGTACGAAATGAATTTAAAGAATGAATCTTCCTAAATTCAAAATGAATACACATCTGGTTACCTACTGGCTCATAAGTGTTTCGTAGTAGATATCTAATTGAACTTCTTGCAATTAGTTGGCATTATTAATTTTCCGAAATCAGGAACACAGTTATGTAGGTTCATTTAGACTATTCTTTCAATGCAAACCATCAATGTTAGACAAGGTAGAACCCTGAGTCACTCTTCAGTTTGACAATCAATATCACCATTATCATTAACAAATGCTTCACAGGTTAATATTGTTGATGTTATCGAGGAGGACATATGCTAGTAAAATTTCAATATTTGAGTACTTCTCTTTGTATGTACAACTAGTTCGCTTGTGTCGATTCCTATCATCATAATATATTCATATGCACGAATAATGATACTTAGGTTTGGATTTCAAGGGCACTGAAGTCTTTCTGATTATAAGATAATCACGAACAATGAGTGAATCGAGAATAATTTCTCAGGTAAAGGAGTTCATGTAACGAGTTCTAGCCCAAAACAATCCAGGGCAGTGACTTATTTACTTCGCTCAGTAAGAGCAACACAAATTTGGTACGATTTTGAAAGGCCAATTCCAGCTAATAAAATTAGTTATAAAGACCTTTTGACGACGACCTGGCCTCCTGCAGCAGGCTGTGCTTCTGCACGCGGTTGAGGGCGCTCTCAAACCTGGCATCGTCCACCAGGGAGCGGCGGCGCGCTGGGTACCCGTTCTGGAAACAACGAATATCAAGCGCGCTGGTTCCGGAGGACATGTGTTGTCAGTTCATGCGTGATTAAGAACGCTGAACTTCTGCTGTTGGAACACAAATTATTTATTTATGAACGAATGAATGCATATAAACTTAACAATTAGTGAATGTTATTAAAGAGTAAGTTTATTGTATCATATTCCAAAAAAAACTTGACGTGTTGGGCAAAATGTTTTATTCTCCGCAACAACAAGTCGGTATTATTAAGCCCAATAAGACAAAGATATGTCTAAACTTTGTCGCTCATATTTTAAAATTTTCAACTTCTATAGTAAGATTATTCATGTATCTTTTGGAAGGCTATAGCATCACCATAGTTTCATAGACAGCGCCACTGAAAAATTTAGGCCTACTGCTTTCAATTGAATGATTTTTTTAAATTAGCCAATTGGGCCTCACTTGCATGACTATTTCGATACATAAACTAAGAATATTTTGAGTGCCACTGCTTGCTAAAGATAAATTCAAAATTTGTTGGCTAGATATAATACAAAATACTCATAAATGAACCAATGAAATTTTAGTGGGTGCAAAACAAAAGGGTTTTACCTATGGTTGTGTTATGTACAACATATTTACCCTGTATTTCTAGGCA
>VOMN01115826.1:0-20106 GCA_014899125.1 Orchestia grillus
CTTCTTCCCCCATCTCTCGCGTTTCCTCCTCCCCCATCTCTCGCGTTTCCTCTTTCCTGCGCACTGTTCTCGCCATACCTCCTTTTCACGCGGTAAACAGGTGAAACTCGTCGCTATTGGCGCGTTTGAGTGACGGGTTCCGCTCATAGTGACTCCCGCAATAGGGATTTCCTAAAAAGGGCTTAATTCTTATTCTTTATACACAATTGACCCTCTAGAGAGGTTAACCCTTGCTGTGATAATTTTAATTGTTCTTTTATTCGTGTTTATGTAAAGTCAGCCTTATCCAATTCTTTAAACTACAGAAACTTTTCGAGAAGTAGAAATTGCAACGCATCATACCACTCAGCTCCTCTTCCCAGAAAAAGTAGCCAGTCTTAGATGATCCTGTTTAAATCACGGCTCTCTTGACCCTCTTGTGGCCTCACTGGTCCATAGCTTCATTGGAGACCAAGGACAGGTCCAGTCGCATGACTGCGCCCCGGTCGACGCCTGTCCCTACCTCCATGCCCAGGATAAAGTACTGCTAGGATAAAGTACTTACATGAAGCCCTACAATACTTGGCTTCTTTTTCAAACTTTAGTAATATTTATGCTTGCAAAATAATTTAAGTGTAGTGCGCTATTTTCTTCAGGTCTAGTAATTGAGAGATGAATGAAATTGGGTCTAAATTGTGAAGATAAAATAAAAATCAGGGCTTATGCGAAAGGACCTATGGCTGCAGGAGAGCGCAATTTGATTGTGCGAGCAGTCAACAGAAACCGTTATAATTTGTGGACGTTTGACAAGCTTTTGCCGATTTAAATCTTTGCATTCTGCAAAGTGTTGCTCTAAAATGTGTTGGATTAATTTTTCTGCTTGTCGTAATCAGTGTCTCAATTTTACTTTTGAAAGCGGACGTTTGTGCGTGTTTTCACCAAGTCTGACATCATCAGCTGGCGCAGTCGAGTGCCTGGGAAAAAGCCTTGAGGAAATACATCGCCGAGCTGGAAGGTGGAGAGAAAGCTACTGAAGACACGAAGCAAAGCTCGTCGTCTGCCGCCAAGTCTGACTGCATGACTAAAGTCTCCTCGGCGGATGACGTGTTTTGTCACAGCATCCGATCCTTCTCATCGGAGGCATCGCTTGCATCTCAAGTCGCCCAGCCCTCAGCATCTTCGTCCATCTGCTTGCTGTCCCCTGTAGCCAACGAGGGCGAGCCTGCTGGTGACCGAGAGCTGCCTGCTGCAGCCGACGCTGGCACTGCTGGCAAGGCAGAGGGCGATGTAACCAGGTCTGGACCTGGTCGGCCGGACCGCAGCGCTGGCTTAGAAACCAGCCACGTATCTGAGGAATCTATCATGGGTAAATGACACTGCTCAGATCTTGGTGACGACATTACTCAGATATTGATTATGAGTTCGTGTGGCGAGCTTTCTAGTCTATCGAAAATACTAGTACTCTCTGTTATTCAACTGAATGAATTTCAAAAATATCCTTGGCAGGAATATAGACAAATAAAATGTATTAACTGAGATGGTTGTGCTTTAGTTTCGACGTATATTTTTTGGGTAATTATGTTGACTGTTGCACGAGTTTAATTGAGTGTTGGAAAAATTCAGAATGGTCTAATTGCTAGTAGACTAATCTAACTCTCGATGAATATAGCCTACCTCTTAGTATTAACCATTTGTCTCTGTTAGTTTGTTACTCTATGTCTCAGTCATTAGTACTAAATGTCTGACCAAGAGAAAGGGCTTACGGATCTGTCCGAATCTTTATACTGAGTATCGTTCCGATATTTTATTGATATGATTTTATTGAGCATCTTTGTTATTTTTTGTCAAGTAACTTGCACGCGTTCTCGACTGTGTTACCGTACCATATGGGGACGCCTGAGGTGAACGGAGGTCGGTAAGGAGGTGAACAGAAACAGCTGTCAGCACTCAGGCCGCTGCACGTTCACATTGACTCGAAGCTATACCTCTCAGGGGGCATAGAATAAGCCATAGGGTTAGATTAGTTAGGCTTGTCTATTCTATGCTATGAGGACTGGCATCTCCAGGGAGCACTGTTAGGTTACAGCAGCTATCGCTAGATTTTCGGTATTTCTATCTTTCGTGCTCACCTTGCTTCTTTCCATTTTCATGCCTTCTTCGCAAATTATTCTTTATCTTTCTTTCCTCATCTTTTTTAACTTGTTGTTTCTATGCGCAGGGAATCCGGTGTAACAACACGCCTGTGCATAGATTCCATGTTTTCTAAAGTCTACGCTAAATGGTCCCTTCTTTTTGCTCTCTTGATATTGTATTTTATATGGATAGAGAGCTTCAAACTAACTAACTAATTTTAATAATGATAATAATTGTACTCGAAGCAGTAACCTACGAGTAGAAAGCGACTCATCGACGTTTCGGACGCTTCTTACAGTCGTATGAACAAGCTCATTGATCTAATGCGCTAGAAAAAATGCCCAGGATCCATCTTGTGCGACTATTGTTTAACATCAACTAGATTTTCCTGTTTATTTCCCGAGCTTCTGCACTTTTTTGAGGTCTACGTAACTTCAGATATAATTATTTTAACTACCAAGTGTACCTCCCTCAACTTAAGAGAAGTGAAGATTAATTGGGCTTATGGGGAATCTAGGTTTAAAATCCTATCGATACTAATGCTCGTCTTATAATCCTCTTCGTTGAAGAACCGAATGTCCAAATAGCCCCATGTGAAGTATAATAAATGATTACCCTTCACCAGGCCCTAATAGACATGAGGGAGGCGAGGTGCTGTCTGAAGAGTCGAGCGGGGTGCAGGAGAGCCCCCGCAAGGCGCCCTCGGACCAGCTGGCCCTGCTCTCGCTGCTGCGGTCCGCCGTGCGTGCGCTGCTCGAGAAGGAGGTGCTCAAGAGGCAGGCTGTGGAGGAGGAGCTCAGTGCGGTCGAGAGGCAAAAAGCTGTACAAAGCGACAAGTTGATGCAGCTGCACACTGAATTTCAGGTTAGAATGCCATGTTGATGCAGCTGCACACTGAATTTCAGGTTAGAACGCCATGTTGATGCTGCTGCACACTGAACTTTAGGTTCGAAGGCCATGTTGATGCAGCTGCTCACTGAACTTTAGGTTCGAAGGCCATGTTGCTTGCCTATTCTGAGCACTCACTCGCAGACCTTCAATACCTTCAGACCAGAGGCTTGCAAACTACAGCCCGCGTGCAGCTAGAAAGAGGAATTCTTACGCCTCCGAAGTATTCAGTACCGAATTCACTAACAAATATTACATTTTTTCTTTAAAGGTATTTGATTTCGTCTACTTATAATACAGTATAACTCCTAAACACCGTAATCGTAAAGAAAGAGATGCTCTAAAGTAGGGTGTGCCCAACAACGTTACATATTTTCTAAACAGCTAAGGTGAACATATAGTGACGCCATCCATTGATTGCCGAGGAACTTACACTTGTTCACTTCAAGAACCTTCATTAATTCCAACTCGTTTTACCGTAGGGTTTTCAATGCCTTACAACTACTAGCATGGTGAGGGATGTGTGATGTAAGTTTCCTTTCTGAAGGGAAGTAATCCCTGGTTACGTGAAATACCTTGCCTTAGCCGGGATTCGAACCGTGAACGTCCCGGCTGCGAGGCCATCACGCTAGCTAACCAGTGCGCCATGGAGCCCACGGTACGCCATGTCGCCCATGGAGGCGAAGTTAAAATTGGGCTTTGTCCACAATTACTGCAATATATTATACATTACTATTGCTCACAAATTCTTTTATTTTTCCATGAAGTTTACCCAATATTGCATTATGATCTAAAAAATTAAATCCTCAGACTTATACAATACGCTAATTGTAAAATCAAGATTATTTCTTTCAGCTATAGGGCAATTAGCCAACTATAAAAATCGAAAGAAAATGTACTGTTGGAGGGCATGGGCAAACATTATTATTAAATGCCTGTTCTTTAAGTGCATATGCTTCGTAAAATCAAATAAAAATGGTTAGTTTGCTGTTTAGGAGACACACTGTACCAATTATTTTACCTAATGTTCTAAGCAGCCCAATGAAATTATGAATTTCTGAGTGTGGCCAATGCACTGAAAAGTTTGTTTACACCTGCCTCAGGTAAGTCCAGAATCACTTTTAGTATTTGTTTAAAGTTGCTCTATCAAGTCTTGATTCTATTCCAACTTTTTCGTGTATTGGTGTGAACTTTTTTCAATTCTAAGATAAAAAGTGTGTCATTTTCATTTTTATTTTTCTAGTTAACCATCAAATATTGAAATCATTGGGATAGGCTCAGGCACAGATTTGTTCGTTTGATATAAACGTCAGTTAATTTCCTGAATGATTACTCCGAACAAATCCTCGGGCGAAACCTCTGATGAGGGCTCAGATTCTGGCATGTGTTTGACTGCGGTAGTTGTCGGTCACTGTTAGTTACGTTGTTTACTTCATGCTATGGGACTAGCGTCCTCAGGGGGACTTGTTTAGACTACCTCAGCTTTAACCAGGCCTCCGGGATTTCTATCTTTTGTGCCCACTATACAGCTTTCCATTTCCATGCCTTCTTCGCTGATTATTCTTCATCTTTTCTTCCTCTTCCTTCTTAACTTGCTGTTTCTATGCGCTGNCATAGATTCCCCATTCTCCTAAGTCCATACTAAATGGTCCTTGCTCGTTCGGTGCGAGATGGTCTGAGTTAATGAAGCGCTGCTATCATTATCACTAATACTAGTACTATTATAATAGGGGAATAAAATAATAATAATAGTAATAAAAATAATACAGTTTGTTGGCTGCTTGACTGTTCTCTCCGTCCCGCTTTACAAAGCGGTCCCGATATGGGGCATTGTAGGGACAAGGATAGTGAATATCTTAGCGGAGTGCAAGTAAAATTGAATACTGCTACCTATCTTAGATGATTAATAATTTTCTCTTCGTAGTCTAGTTAGTTGAGCACAACGGCAGCTTTACCTTTGTCAGATTAAGCAGTGACGATTGATGGATCTTTTTTTTTTTTCAAGCGTAGAACAGCCTTTTCTTGAGATACCACGTTAACATTTTAGCACATTGAAGTGACAATATACGTGATAGAAGCAGGCTTTTCTTACTAGTTGAATTCACGAATGTCATCTATTACTGGTTCCGCGTGAGCAATGAATTATAAGATGTCATTTCTTCTTTGATTGCTTGTGTAGTTACTGCCTCATGAGGGAATTCTTTTTTCATGAAGATCGAGTGAACGATCTGTATAAAAAATAGGAAAGTTAGGCGTTCATTGTATAAATGTAAGCACTTTGTATCAGGCTACATAGTGAGCTACACTGTATCTAGGCTGTGAGACGATGTGCAGGCAAAGCTGTAGGCGTGGGAAACCGTGTACTATCGTCGACGCCGCATACTTGGGCCGAGCCCCATGCAAAGCTAATCAAGCAACGTAGAGGGGCTGTAACCTATACATCTCTAGCTAACAAGGGAGATCCCAAAGCATATTTCGAGACGGGCCAACAGTTACATTCCAAAGTTGTAGGCGAGGGAGTGTTCTCGATGTGTCGCATTAAGCGCTTGGCACCATCGCAATTTACTGGAGTAGAGGAGACAATTTTAGGATAGGAGAGGGAGTCGGATAGGAACAGCGGTAGAGGCTAGAGATAAAGAATACTCAGGACGTCAGGCAAGCTCGAAATTGGCTTGGTACTTTGTCATAGGTCCGAGAATGAAAACTTGGTAGAAGTTAGAATTTGCTAGAACTACGAGCCGGGGTATTCAAGTTAACCTCCATCAAAATATTGCGAAAACCCACCTAGAGCAGCTCATTTGTGATCGGCCAAACTGAGGTGCTGTATGTGTGTTCTGCAAGTCAGCAAATGCGGGAGAGTTAAGGAAGTAGAATCCTGAGTTGAATCATTTCAGTATTAGGCTGATTAGTTGCGTCTATATCTTCCAGTAGGTTCGGGTCTGAGTGCGACGCTCATTACTGCGAGTTGCGTGTAATTGTCGAATATTCCAGCCCGACTCGTAGAAGTCGCCATAATTAATTAATTTAAGATAAATGTGTACAGGATTGTTTCATTCCCTTCCCTCCCTCCGAGTATCGTTAGATCTCTGCGTGACCTGACTGCCCGGCTATCCGCTACCGAACATAAAAACGTAGAAAACCGGCTTGAGCACGAAGCCGAGTACAAATGAAGTGAATGGAAAGAAGCTCTTATTATCCGTAGCACCGTATAATATACACTGGGGGCAGTCGGTGCCGGATCTGAATCGAGCTCTGAAGTGGTGGATTTAAATTTCAATAAAATTTTACTAGTGCGAATGTAGGAAGCGAGTGGAAAGAAGCTCACTTATTATTCACAAAACGGTATAATAAACACATCTGATAAATTTAAAATTGCTTTTTCATTTGTATCAGAGCATGGAGGTCTAGTTGTTTGGAGGTCTAGAGTGCGTTTGCTTGGATAAATGAATGTAAAGCCCCAGTGGATGTTTCTTTTTATATAACTTACAACAATCATATGTAGTAAACTCCGTCAATTTGTCGGGTCGCGCGACTAGTTGATTAATTTTTTGATCTAGTGTCCTCATCCTGTCGAAAAATGACAGTTAATCTCATGCGCAACAAAAAATAATTGTTTGTATCCTTGCTACGGACTGCCTTCCCTGACACAGGCTCGTTGGTTAGGAATGCGGTGCCGAGAAACGGCCAGTGAGTCCAATTCCTCAGTGCGTAAATAAAGGGTATCAAAGAATGCAAATAAATTTCTGCACTGGTGTACTATCATACAGTAGATAGGCGTAATATTGTGTGAACTGATGGGACAATATCGAAGTTGTATTGTGGATACATGCACGACGTCGTACATTTCAACTTTAACGTAGGCCAAGTGTGGTCTTAAATGACTAATTTTATGACGATGATGACTAATGACTCGATGAGGATAATGGATGACTAGCTCGACATTTAGACATTTAGTTGTGATTTTGGACTGATTACTTGTACCATGACTTTGAACTATGGAAATGTTTTGTTCTCTACTTGTAATTCGTTCTTCGTAATTCATTATGTGCGATAGTTTGTAAGCCAAGTGACGTGTTTCAGGGAGTGCGTGCAGAGCTTGACAAGAGCGAGGAGTACTGGCTTCTAAAACTGCAGGACGAGCAGGACTACTACGAGGAAGAGCGGCGCGTGTATGACGAGAAGTTTGCTGAGCTGGAGGCCAAGATTGTGGCTTACGAGACCGAGGAACTGCACAAGAACAGTGAATGCTCGAAGCTGAGGCTCTCTCCCATCGACGAGAGCGTCTTGTTTGAGCAGCAGGTAAGTTGGGTGCCAGCACCACGGTCGCCTTGTAGAAATTACGTACGAGAATATTGTCTCAAATTTCGTGTGACGTAACCCCTGGCGGACCATTTTGTCCCTAAAAGAATGACGTCGTTGCCGGAAAAAAATACGTCGGACGCGTGCTATTTGCGCTTCATTTTGTACGTATGACTTTGGTTTACATGAAACCAGAATTCATTTCGCTGTTGCTTGCGTTTGATTTTGTGCAACATGTTTAATTACAAAATATTGTATAGAACCTTACAAAATATACAATGAGAAGTGGCGCGGGACGGAAGGCAGAGTACGCAAATCCGAGACCGTACCGCCTGACGCAGCACCAACGGCCCCCCTAGAGCTGGCCGCTGTAGGACCTGTGGTCCGCACCTAAGAGGCTGCCGAGCTCATTACTGAACTCGGGAATCTGGCTAGAAATGAACAAAGGAGATGTTTGAAGGAGAGGTTTACCTTACGGTGCCTTGTACGTGCGAGCAATTCAAACGAGTAATTTCCTGCGAAATTAACACAGGTTCGGAGGTCTTCAGTAGAGTGAACACCTTCATTAAAAGAGCTCGTGACTCCTGTTTAACCGATACGTGTCCCTGTTTAACCAGAAACGAGGTCACTAAAATTATAATACATATTTTAAATGATTAAAATGTAGGCCACACTGCCTTCTTCTATCATTTCTGGTTACTCAAATGTTTTTTAGTCTCATAGTTATATCATTATTAGCAGGACCCGTGAAAATTTCACGGAAATTTAGATCAACAATCTTTAGACAAACCAGCCCATGAGAAGTGGTCCTCTCAAGTGTTGGACAGAGGTTAAAAGTTCAGGGCAAAGATAATTCAGTCTTGGAAGCAATTTTCTTCTTGGTGATGCGAGTAGTCTGAACTCTATTAGGGAAACTGAAAATTTGCCGGGAAGACTGACTTTTTATAGCCAAACATGCAACCCGTATACAGGATACTTCGCTTGAGACCTGAAATTTCACTTGAAAAGTGGCAAAGCGTGACGGAACGGTAGGTATGTACAGGCGTATTAATATATAGAAGATTGCCATTTTGGAAGGGTCCATAACTGATGAAACATACTGCTTGGGAAGTAGTATATACTGGTTGGATTAAAATAAAAAATGTCTAATTTCAGTAACTCATTGGTTACTCAGAAGCCATCAATTGCACGGAGATAGGTTTTGTGGCGAAATTTTATCTTTTGTTCCCAGCTCCAACTTTTTATTGTGGATTATATTTTTATTCAGGTGCAATGGTGTTTAGAGCGGGGACCATTTCTTACTCACTCGCGCAAGATGAAAGTTTTCCGAATTGATTCCCACGTTACACTTTGGGATAGAAAAAGACCACCAGATATCGCTCATTTACGAAGATAATTTGTTAAATATTGCCTATTTTTAAAAGTAATTTGTTAAAGAAATTTCCGTCGAAGCCCTACAATTCTAATTTAATTACGTACACTGAAGGCCATTGTCCGCGAGACATATTTAGCATCTCGCTCTCATTTTCTTCAGTACGCGTCTTGAATAGCACGGTCTTTCAAGAAGCCGCAAAGGAGAAAATCGCAGGGCTTAAGGTCAGGGCTCCAGGGCGGCCACTCCACTGCATGCATCCTACGACACCCTCCCTCAAATTTATCTTTTGGTGGTTTCTCTCACAAACAGATCTGTGGCAAGAGTGGCACCCTGCATTCACCAGACGCTTTGAAATATTTCTTTATTGGTGGTTTTTAAGAATCTATTTGTTAATATTGGGTTTCACGTTTTTTTTGGCCCCCACCACTTAATTATCGTATTGCACAACCATACGAAATACAGGATGTCGTGAAAATATATTGGTACAGTTTTGTTGCTTAATATGTGTTTGTATTAGTTTTTAAGGTTTAAAACGAATAACATTTACGTATTCCAGTTTTTATTAGTTTTATGACATAAATTACTTACTTTATGATCAATCGTAGCGGGGTAACTCTACTGTGCGACATCTTGTGTATAGTTGCTTGGAGAGTCCATTGTTATTTATTACGAAGGTGATTCATCAGATTTGTACGAGAACTGTTCATGCAGTAACAAGGTGTTGCCGCTCGTTGTGATTATGTGTGATCCTTACCATGTATTTTCTTGATGACGTCATGTAAACGAACCGGAAACTTTAGCTTTTTGAAAACTATTCGTACTGTATCGGTATCTATTTCTGGTTCTCATTAAATATTTCCTCGTATAATACCGAATAAATGAACTGAAAATTCTGGCTTATTTGAGAACTATTGGGGTAGGAGTAGTGGGGGCCGCTCGTAGTATTTCGTTTCCTTGCCTTGTATTTTCTCGGATGGCGTCAGGTAAACGAACTGGAGCTGGAGGTGCTGGAGGCACAGCGGCTCCAGGAGGCAGCTGAGGCGGAGAGGGACTCAGCAGTTGAGCTCCAGAGGCTTGCAGAGGAGCAACTGGCGACCTTGTGGCTAGAAATAGAGAAGACCGAGACAAAAGAGTCCACGCCCATGAATGTGGACGAGGTGGAGCGATCTCCTGTTGAGAATCCATCTGTCAGGAGCAATGATGAGAAAAATCCGCTGCCTGTGTCCCCCGCGGACCCACCCGAGAAAGTCACAGATGCTTCAACAGACTCTCAGGAATTTAAATCTTCTGGGGATTTTGATCTGCAACGTAGCTCAAAAAATTTCAAGTCAGACGTTGAGATTTGCACGAATGAACGTCCTTCTGAAAGCGTGGTTGCTGTAAACGGTGATCTCCACTCAGCGACAAAGCCTACACAGACCAAGGATGCTGAAGTGCAGACGCAGCTTCTCTTCAGCCTAGATGATGCTCAGGTGAATTCCTATCACTTTAGGAGAAAAATGGACTAGCAGTTCAAGATTGGGAGATATTGAAAGATTAGCATGATCATAAGTATTCTAGGTTCTCTAGGGGGAGGGGGTGGAGTTTCTCAATTCTAGCTACGTCGTTAGTTTTTGTATTACACATTGTTTCCGGTACTGATGCACTGCGTACAGAATTTCTTGAAATGGTTGATATGTGCCCGGTTGTGCGCTTTAGAGCAGAAACGTGAAGAGATATGATCTTCTTAGAACACGTCTTAGGCGAGTGGGATATTAGGTGGTGCCTCAGTAGCGGACTATCGCTTCACTCATTTAGATGACCTCTTCATCTGAGTTAGCTGGCACAGTCACGTGGTGTGCATATGTTTAGTTTTATATTTTTACTCATTTTATTGTCACTCAGTGATACTCAGTCATAGTATGTTTGATAAATATTTATATTTTTTCATTTCTTTGAAACGAAATGTTTGACTGCGCTCAAATCGTAGTATACTCTAATTAATTATGCATGCATTAAATTATGCTAGTCTGTGTACTCTCCACTACAGGTTGCTGATATTATTTAAACGTCATTTTGATGTTAAGATTTTTTTAAATGCGACCGAAATACTTCCTGTTATACTGAACGTTTGTTATAATTAAAGGTATTTGATGCCTTTCGGTTGACTAAATTGTTAATTACGTTGTGGCGTATGGGTATAATTTTTGTTGTATTACTAACACACAAATTGCCCACTGCTTGCATTTTGTTGTGGTAACCATACAATTCTTCGAGGTTTGATTGGAAGAACCTTCACCAACCTTTAGGCAGTATATACCGTAATTTTACGGACGGTTTATTTGGTGACAACAGTTTTCTGTAGCTTCGTATGTTGTAATTGTATCAATGAAGCTGTTTGCCCTGTTTGACTTCCTCGAGGGTGACTTAGGAGATGCATGAGTGGGCCACCAAATAGTTTTTTTTTTTAATTGTATATAACTCCGTAACTAATGATTGTAGAAACTTTTATTTAGTCTCATTTTCACCGTGATTTAATGGACTTTCATCATATTAAACCATTCTGTAATTATAGGAATAGTTCACGAACAGATTATCTTGAGTGAGAGTCGTTTTTTCACCATTGCGCGAGGCAATTTCTAAATACACTATAGAGAACAATTTCAATTTTTAGAATTGTAATACTACTGTATCATGACTACGTCATTCCTATTTCTGAACGTTCTTATTTCAACTTCACTCCACGAATGCAGAAATTGAATTTTTCACCATCAACCCAACAACGCAATTGGAAAAAGAAGAGCACATGTTCATAGTCACAACTTTCAACGATATCAAGAATGTCACCAGAGTCGTTCTACTATTTCAAAATTATTTTTGAGGGAGAAGTATAAGGAAAACCTACCGTGAGAAAAAATGTTTCAAAATTCTCGATATATGGAAAAATACTCGATGGAAATAACCTTTTTCATACAACACAATGATTACTTTTGTTAATTAAAACATAGATTGTATCTTAATTGCCCGCAATGGCGAAAAAACGACTCTCGCACATCGTTCATCTGTTCGTGAACTATTCTTATAAATGCAGTATGGTTTAATCTTATAGAAATAGATTGAATGACGGTGAAAATTAGACCATAGAAAAGTTTCTATGGCCAGAAGTTACGGAGTTGTAAGTATTTGAAACTGCCATATTCTATCTATTCTACAGGGGGAGGGTGTGGAGAATAGATAGAATATGACAGTAGCATCGAGCCAGGTGGCCTTTCTTGGGTTACAATCCAAGTTGTGTGCTGTCAAGCGCCGATTACGTTGAGGGAAACGATTAGATATGGAATAGAAGGGCAGGATGGATCAAACAACAGGTAGTATAACTACCACCCGCGTTATGTGACCACCCCATCACCACCACTGCCCCTGTGTAGAGGTAAAAAAGATATTCAGAGGTAAAGTTAGACAATCGCACGTACCGTCATCGATTTCCACTGACGGGTATCAGAACGTTCGTTTGAACATAAGAAAGTAAACGTTTCATAATTCTTGGTTCGTATCACCAAACCTTTATTAGCAGCATTAGTTTTCAAGTAGGAACCTCGCGTTTAACATGCTGGGGGATTCTTTAACCATATCTGTCTGGATGATTTTTCAATGTGCTCACGGTACTTG
Organism: Orchestia grillus; assembly: GCA_014899125.1. NCBI lineage: Eukaryota > Metazoa > Arthropoda > Malacostraca > Amphipoda > Talitridae > Orchestia > Orchestia grillus. The sequence goes on from VOMN01115826.1 coordinate 12,323, forward strand.
CAGAGACGTTTTTGGTAGCTGGATCCAAATTCGAACAGTCTAACCTTGAAAAATTCGGAGCCTGAGATATTCTGAGGATTTTCTAATAAGTTTATGGCCGTAATTCCTGGTGCGAACGTTGTTATCCCTTTCGAAAACCTCTTCTGTGTTAACATCGTTGAAGTCATCAAGATATTTGTAGGTCTCGATTAGTTAACCTCCGGAGTCGCCTTAGTTCAGGCGAGATGAGTTTTAGCAGTTGAAGACGCTGTTCATAGCTCAGGTTCCGGAGATCAGGGATCATTTTTTGTTTCTTTGCGCTTAATTCGCTCTATTTTATTAATATCTCGTCGTGGTGTATGAAACCAGAGTTGTACTTCATATTCCAGATGTGGTCGGACCAGGGGAGGTATTAGGTCTTTAGACTTGAAGACCAAAGTTTTTTTGTAATGAAACAGAGAATTCTGCTCGCATTCTTGACGCTTTCTTGTACGTGCTTGTCTTGCTTTGGTTTTTGGTGATAGTGATGTCAAGATCTCTGTTATTTTGTCTCTGATAGGTCTATCGCTGATTGATTAATAAGAAATTTTGTTATGAGTTTCAAGGTGCGTCACTGAACATTCGTTAATGTTGAAGCTCATTATTTGCCAGGTTTCGGTCCATCGAAGCACGCGATTGAGGTCTTTGTATGGTTATTCTGTCTCGCTCAGTGAATGTCATAGGAAAGAATTTCGTGTAGTTTGAGAACTTGTTGATTTTACTGACGATTCCGATGTCGAGATCATGGATGTAGATTGTAAAGAGGAGTGGACCTAGGGCACTTCTATGGGGGACTCGTGACGTTACTTGTCTCCAGTCAATACGGTTTTTAGGAACCATTACCCTTTGAGTGCGACCAGCGACCGGTGAGCCAGTTACGTATCCACCCAGAATAGTTGACTTCTAAACCGTGGGCTTCAGCTATGGTTATGAGTTTCTTGTGGGGAACTTTGTCAAAGGCTTTTTGTAAGTCCAGGTATATGAGGTCTTCGGCTTTAGGGCCGTCGTAGATGCGAGAAAGAACTGAAGATTCGTGAGGCGGCTGCGTTTTTCTCTGAATCCCTGCTGGGTATCGGTTACCAGGTGACGAGCTAGTAGAATGTAAATATCTTGTTATCGGGACTTTCATAAATCTTTCCATTGCTTTGCTGACGGCTGACGGTGGGCTGATTAAGAGCTCGTTTGATCCGTAGCTTGACAATAGGAGTGACATTCGCTTGTCTCCAGTCCTGCGGAACTGCTCCAGCTGCAAGGGATCGGTGGGCGATGTTTGGAAGGGGCTCGCTGATCTCTGAGGCAGTTTCTTTGGGGACCCTAAGTGCTAAACCGTCTGCTCCTGTCGATTTGTAAGGGTTTAGGAGGGCGAGCTGTTTTTGTACCTCTTCCATCGTGAACATGTTTTTGCCAGTGTTCCATGGATATTTAAAGCTTGAAATTGAGAAAGTTCAGTTTAATCTTCTCGTGTGAACACCAAGTTATTCTTAAGTTCGTTGCTTTGATTATAATTCAGGTGCTAATTTGAATTTCTTGCATTCAAGTGTGTCACAAATATTTTCACTTCAACTCGAATGCTCCGAAGAGGGGAATCTTAATACGACTTTGTCTTCTCTCCTCCACTGTGACAGCCGTGTAAAGCGACCTGGGATGACAAGATCGCTAATCGGGGGGACGGCGGCGAGCGGCTGCAGCAGACGGATGTGCTGCGACAGCTGCATGAGAGCTGCCAACAGCTGCACGCTGCTCAGCACACTGCTACTCTTGGTGAAGAATGACAGGCTTACATTGTTATTGGGATTACTAGCGTTCCCATGCCGTCTAAAAGGACGGTAAATCTCATGTAAAATTATATAATTTTCTCTATCACTGATACAGATTGCCCTCTCGGACACTATCTTGCTGGTTTGGAACTCGCACCCGAAAGTCTGAACCGTGAATTTTCTCCTGTCTAGTTCTTTCGAAGCTTAATCGAATAAATGGTAGGAGATTAAAAAACATGCATGAACTTGGCGTATTATAAGGCAAGATAAAAGAACTACCAACGTGATCACAATCATCAGCATCTTCATAAGATATGTTTCGGATTTCAAGAAATCCATCGTCAGGGTCTGAAGAAACAAAAGGATTTTTTGAATAACATTCTACAGAACAGCGCAAATGGGACATTGCGCTAAAACCTACACAATGAAAATGTGATTATCAAAAATCCCTGCATTATGCATGTAGTTTATTGAGACTGATTTCTTACGCGTTACCATGCTTCAGAGGAGGGTCACATTCACTGAACTTGGGACGGAATTCGAAAATGCACGGACGTTCTGAAATACGGGATCAGCAATTGCACCGGTGGATTTATAAGTGTAAAATGTTTACAATTTAAAAGTGCTCGGTTTATAACTTCAAACTCCGTCGTTGCAATTGTTGACCTCTGCATTTTAGAATCTCGATTTGCGAATTTTGCCTTATATAATTCCGCAAAAGGGTTAGGTTAGTTGGCTGAGGCATCCCCTGGTGGACACTGTTAGATTACCTCAGCTGTAGCTAGGCCTTCGGGACTTCTATCTTTCGAGATCACTTAACGTCTTTACATTTTCATGTTTTTTTCAGTGATTATTCTCTATATTTTCTTTCTCTTCATTCTTAACATTCTGTTTCTATGCGCAGGGAATCTCGTGTGGGAACATACCTGTTCATGGATTCCACACTTTTTCAAGTCCATACTAAATGGTCCCTTCTTTTTTGCACTCTCCGAATGACATCTCATGTGGGTGGGGAGCTCTGAACTGACTAATAATCTAAACTAGTGTTCCAGGAGCCCTGAGCAGCAGCCAGGGTTTCATTCTATGTATGACCGGCGCTGACAAACGTGATACAGATGTCCTCTGCCAATTTTCAGGCGGTTTCTGCTCTCACCACCCGTCTATTGTTGCTGTCAGCGCGTATATCAATGAATTAGAAAGTAGCAACAAGTTCTGAATGACGCCAAGTGTAAATATATGTCTGTAACAAATCTGAGAAAGTATGGAAATGAATAGCTGTCCAGTTTATCCCGTATAACCCATCCCAGTCTCCCGGTGTATGCACGTGTCACTGATATTTTCAACGAGCCCAACCTGATTAATTTGTCCCAAGAACAATATTGGTGTAGATCAGATCCGACATTTGTACGTACAACCATCATTTCGCCTTAGTCAAAGCCATTCGTCTACGTCTGCTGAAACAGAGGATCTTTTTTTGTATGTATGAACTAATGTTACGGATGCAGACTCTAAACGGCTGTTGTATTGAGTCCAGTTGTGTTGACGCTTGATGGTATTGACACTAAATATTATGGTGTTTAGTCCAGTTGTGTGGACGCTTGATGGTAATGACACTAAATATTATGGTGTTTAGTCCAGTTGTGTGGACGCTTGATGGTAATGACACTAAATATTATGGTGTTTAGTCCAGTTGTGTGGACGCTTGATGGTAATGACACTAAATATTATGGTGTTTAGTCCAGTTGTGTGGACGCTTGATGGTAATGACACTAAATATTATGGTGTTTAGTCCAGTTGTGTGGACGCTTGATGGTAATGACACTAAATATTATGGTGTTGAGTCCAGTTGTGTGGACGCTTGATGGTAATGGCACTAAATATTATGGTGTTGAGGCCAGTTGTCTGAACGCTTGATGGTAATGACACTAAATATTATGGTATCGAGTCCAGTTGTGTGATGGTAACACCAAACTAAGACGATGCTTGCAGAAGGCAATAGCAATGTTTATTTTTTATTCTATGCTACCTATACGTTTTTGTGGTAGAATAATTTAGATGATGTATAAAAATTAAGTAAAGTGAATAAATTTCTTACTCAAGTATTTAGTACACCATGACTCCTCAGGGAGCGTGAGGTAGACAATAGGGTTAAGTTAGTCAGGTTTTTCTACCGTTCGCAATGATGCTATGAGTAGACTGCCAGGTTACCTCAGCTATACATAAGCCTGCGGAACTTCTTTCTTTCGTGCCCAGTTAGCTACTTTCAGTTTTCCGATTTTCTTCTCTATTTCATCTTCGTCCTTTCTTCTACTTTATTCTTAACTTGCTGTTTCTATGCGCAAGGTATCCTGTGGGGGAACACATCTTGTACATAGATTCCTTGTTCTTTGTAGTCCATACTACAAGGTCCCTTCTCCTGGGGCGCGACATATCCCGAGGCACTTGAGTGCTGCAGTTGAAACTATGAAGACTCACTCATGGGATAGACTTGGTGTGCATTATTCACCCAAATTCTGAGGCAATCTTAAACACAATCGTCACCGTTCTGACGTCATTTGGAGCTGAAGTTCGTCTGCACTTGTGGACTCGGGCGTTGAATTATTAGGTCATTGCTCATTGCGTCAGTCGGCTCCGCAATGCTCCCTCACGACGCTGGTCAGCGCCTGATGCTGCCGTGTCCCTGTGCAGCCCGCACGCAGCTGGAGGCGCTGCACTCGCGTATGGAGGAACATGTGGAGCAGAGCCTCGCTGCCGCCGCCGGGGACCAGGGCGAGCGGAGTGACCTCGTACCCGTAACTGCGCTCGCCGCTGTCATCAGAGGTAAAAGCGCTCCTAGTTGTGGTGACGCGCTAGATGCAGTCTTGTTGCATCCAATAAGACTGCAGCTACCTTTCGTGCAGAGCTAAATACAACCTTATTGTTAAAATTATTGGGTCAGTAGGGGTTAATTAACTCCTTCTTCAGCCGGTTTTCTGCTGAGAACGCACATTTTCCAGACGACTTTATTTGCACGAAATGTATGTGTACCCTCAAGAATGGTTTTTACCGAGAGAGGTCAAGAAAAAACGAGTCAACTCGTGTCAAGGATTTTCTTATTATGGTTTATGTCTGACATTTCACGAGTTAACTAACAACTAAGTTTAAAAGTTCGAATTGAGTATAGACGAATTAACTTCGTTGCCGTGTACAGTGTTAATTAAGTACAGCACAGGGTGTTGCCTGAAGGAGAAATGAGTGTTTACCTCTTTATCCTGAATAGAAATAAGAAATTGGGCTGCACTTCGAGGCATTACTGTGTTTGTTTCTCCTGTCGCATGAATAAAATTTGTTTTTTGTACGGTTTTAGAATGCAAAGTCTTCGGGCAAGAATGGCGCATTGCTTCTCATGGCGCAACGGGCAGGAGGTGGGGTGATAACTTTTCTCGTGTGCGTTACTCATAGTCTAATTTTTGGAACTGATGCCAAATAGTTTACTGAAGGCTCACTTTTTCTAAGCCAAGGGTCCCAGTTTTTTTTTGCTGAATAACCAGGGAAGGGGGGGGGAGGGATTTGGGAAAGGAAGGGTGGTCATTGAAAACTTTCAGGCCTTGAGTTACCTGTTGGTAGTAATTTCCCTAGATTTGTGGGTTCATCTCTTTCTACAAACGTGTGAACAAAGAAGTATTGGGTGTTACCTGGGTCGCGGGCAGGGTGTCGAGAGCAGCAGAAGCTCCAGGTGCAGGAACTGGAGCGAGCCCTGGCCGATGCGCACCACCACCTCCAGCACCACGCCTCGCAGCACACGCAGCAGGTATGCGCTCCACTCGCTGCTCCATCTACAATTTTTTAAGTGGCAATATTCAGATCCCTCCTGCAGAACACTTTTCAGTGCAGGATTTGACCAACTCAAGTAACCAATTACCATTACCCACCCTTATCCTTGGTGATTTTAATGCTAAGCATGCAGCATGGTGAAATCCAGCATCTAACCAGCATGGTAGAACTGTCGATGATTTCATCACCAATACAAATTTTGCCTGTTGAATACAGGAGTTGCCACACATTTTCATGTACAAACAGGCACATCGTCTGCCATAGACATGAGCCTCTGCACCCCCGACATCTTCCCGGATTTCATTTGGGATGTGCTAGGGGAAGCTTAGGGCAGCGATCACTACCCCATAATAATTAAAACCAAACAACTTTAACAAACTTACACCAAACCACGCTTTGTGATGAGTTTGGTGGACTGGAGAACCTTTGAAGCCGTGACCGAGATGTCGAAACCAGAAGAAGAGCAAACATTCAATGAACTGATGGAGCAGCTGACCACTACACTGAAGACAGCTGCTGGCATTGCCATTCCAAAATCCCGAGGAGGACAATTCAAGCACCGCGTCCCATGGTGGAATAACAGTTCAGTGGCTAATGTAGAACGGAGGCAAGCCCTACGGCGGTACCAGCGCAGCGGCTAGCTTTGCCATGAAATTGCCTATAATCGAGCCAAAGCCCGAGCGCGGTATACGAAGAATATAGGCCGCAAAACTTCGTGGCAGAAATAGGTTTCTGGCATCAATTTTGATACTCCAATAACTGAAGTTTGGCAACGTGTTAACAAAATGAATGGAAAATACCACCGTAACGTGCCATGCCTAAATTTAAATGGTAACATTACTGCAAACCTCCAACATGTCGGGGCTGCTCTGGCTCGTACCTTTTCTCGCGTCAGTAGCGGATTACACTCTTCCCCCGCATTCTTAATATACAAGCAGCAACAAGAACAGCAAGAAATAGACTTCTTTACTGATCGAATACTTCCTTATTATGAGCCCCTTAGCCTTATAGAACTGCATGCTGCTCTGAGAAAATGTAATAACACTGCACCTGGACCGGACACAGTCCNCACTGCGAAGCTCGTGGAGAAAATGATCAATGTCCGACTGACAAGGTGGCTGGAAACAAAAGAACTCTCTAACCCTATTCAATTTGGTTCAACTCAGAGGCAAGGAACAACGGATGTGCGCCTGCTGAACCATCTGCTAGCTTACTTCAGCGACCGTCGACAAACTATGTGTCTTTCTTGACCTGCACGAAATATAGGACACTGCACGGAGATATGGAAAGGTATGGCCTTCGAGGCATCATGGCCCTCTACGTGCGACGGTTCCTTGGAGAAAGATTTTTCCGCGTAAAAGTGTCCGACACCTTCTCATCCTACGCTGTTGCCAGACTGATGGTGTGCTGGCGGCACCTGAACCTTCAGCCTCTGGCACTGAAGTCCTGAAATCCTTCCTAGATTTGTGCGACTTTCTCTCAAATAACTAGAGCTTGCCCCACACGTGTACAAACCATTGCACCACTCTATGTATTACCAGAATTTAAGCAATGAGAAAACTGCAATGTTGCGACGATGTGGAAATTTTTGCTAATTTATCGTTGAATCAAAATTGGTATCTTACACTTGGCTGGAAGAAACATCAGTCACGACCAATTTAATTTCCTTGCCGTTACCAAGCCTCAACTTTTACCTTCGTCGTGTGTTAAAACTATTTTATAAAACCTTGAAACCTATGTTACACATCGTGCTTTGTGTGAAAAAAAAGAGTTGTATAATTTATGAATGGTGAAATAATTTTGTGAATTCGGTTATATACGATTCTTGCCGTCGAGGCGCTAGTAACCTTCGTTTTACTACAACTACTACATCAAGAGGATTAAAGGAAAGAATTTTGTTCATAATAGTATTTAATAAGACCATTATCGCGCCATCATTCATTGGGCCAAACGCCCCTTCCATTAAGGTAATGACTGCCTTAAATTATGGTAATCTGACTGCTGCCTTGGAACACAACTTTCTTTGGAATTGCACACACACGTACGCACAAAATAGTAATAATAGCAAGCAAAATAGGTTAACGTGGATCTGAAACGTAACCCCAGCGCATCGCAAAATACGCACAAACAAGCACACCGACACACACTTTTGCACACGTCCAAACGCGGGTAAATACTTCAGTCAGAGTGCACATT
>VOMN01115836.1:0-34195 GCA_014899125.1 Orchestia grillus
GGGGGCCTTCGTCCGCGCGAGGCGCCAACCTGGCAGGTGAGTTGCGCCCTACTCTCTATCATTGACTTACTCTATCATGTCTTCATCATCTTCATCTCATAGTCGTGTACCCATCCATCTCCGTCATGTGCCCATCCATCTTTATCTGTTGTGCCCTACTCTCTATTGACTTGGTCATCTCTCCATCTTGCCATTATCGTATACTCTTCTTAACGCATCCAATTCATCCTTTTAGCACTAATTATTAGTACGGCACTTATTACTGCTGATCATTACGTGTAGGTACAGGTCCCTGCTAGTGCTGCACCGCAACATCGGGGCACGGCATGAATAGTGACGCTCTAACATTTGTCATGTATCTAACAGAAGTTACGAAAAATGAAAATACAGAATACTTTAATTGTGAATTTTGCAAAGAAATTTTGCTCGAATGTAATATCGATGTCCGAGTTTTTATTGGTATAATGTAGGAAAAAAACTTGCCACCACACGAAAGTTGTTATAGCCGCCTTCGTTTAAGAAGCGACACACACCTCATCGCTTTTCTCGCGTCTGCGTCGTGCAGCACGTGATCCTGCGCAATTTGAAATGGGGGATAATTCTTAGCATCTCTTTTGAGTCGTGGCGCCCCAGTATCACTCAGTGCCAGCGGACATTCAGTTCCAACCAACATGTCATTCCAGAGAACGTATTGTTTTAACTATCATATTTTGCGGAGTTTGCTCGAAAAAATGTTTCTATTAACGTGGGTGTCTCTCTAATTTCAACATGACTATATTCTATGATCATGAACTGCTTCTCACAGCATTGATATTTCCATGACTGATGAAATCATTGGTTTTTGTGGTAGTTTAAACCTCATTCTTTCACTCGTCCGAATGTTGTTTTGGACCAACGAAGCTTCACCATGCAGTCAGCAGCTCGTGTTGTACTCCTATTTTGCACCTCACGCTCGTAGTTTTTGAGAGTTCTATTATGTATCTATCAGTAAAAGTCGTTGAATATAATGACGTAGCATCAGTTGTAAAAATAATCATTGGTGTTGAACAATTGCATGGTACCTGAAATTAAAATGGGGGACTTCAGTAGGAGATATACAGTACTTCCTAATTAGGCTTGATTTGTTGAAAATTTTTGTTTGCGGTCGTTCGAGCAAGCGAAGGTGCGAGCTTTGGTGAATTTGTGACATGAATATACTCATCATGAAAGGAGGTATTTTTAAAATGAATACATTCGTTCTAAACTTTTTGTTGAAAAATATTCTTTTGATGTTGGTGCACTTCAGAACAATTTTATATAAGTTGAATATTAACTGGGAGTGTTTGAACACTCTTTTGAAAAGAGTGACATTGCTAAAATCAAACATGTGGTTTTATGGGGGAAGTAAAAACTAACCTGCCTCTCGAATTCCATCACACTTCGTCAGTTTGATTTATAAAGTTAATCGAACATTTTACCTTCTGTTCGTTTTTTTCGAACATTTTACCTTCTGTTCGATTACTGTACAGGGCTTAAAAACGCTAATTAAATAGTTCGTTGGGGTCATCATAATTTCAGCTGACATTTATCACTTTTCTCACGACCGATCACAAGTCTGACATTACCTTATTAAGCGTTGCAACTGAGCGTCAGTCAACAGTGCAGACTAAAAACAAGATATGCCAGGCATGAGTTATTAGGGAAGATATTTTTCTTTATTCTGGTGACCCACTTGCCTGGAGAAGCATTTCTGACTGACTCACTTCGTGTTATGGCGCCTTTGCATTTGGAAAGTAGCGTACCGCGAATCTTCTCGACTTAAATTCACCCCTTGTAATTGTGAGCTCTGGCCGCTGATCCGATTGTCACTGACGAGTGGGAACCTTAATATTTGTTGAAAACTAATCCATTTTATGTGGCTCGTTTCATATTTTGTCACTAATTTTTGAGCCTTCTGATGATGCGCATACTCATCTTTAATAAGTTTACCATCACTTTACCTTTACCATCACTTTACCTATGATATTGAGTAGGAATTGTGTTAACCTCTCAAGGTTCATTGAATAATTCTATGAAAATCGTGTTTATGCGCTGTTGATGCTTGGAAGGCATAGCTTGTCGCTCTTGGTTCAGCCGTTTCTATTTTTATAGGTTTCGATTCATTTAATGAATCTTCCGATACTTCGCAAAAATTCTTCACTATCTGCAACGAGGGATGCCATTTGATTTCTTTGTTTTGTCAGTATGGCTTACATGTTACGAAGACTTTACGTTCTCGCGTTTGTTAACGGTGAAATTAAAACTACTTAAGGGAACGAAGTGTTTTGCTACGTCAAATAACGATGTATTCAATGGAGAAAGTCGGCAGCGGTAACAGACTTCACGTACTTGGTTCTAAATTATTTGTCATCAAACATGACTATTCTTCGGAAATATCCTATTTTGCCTCCATCTGTAGTTCATTATAAATTCTGTAATATGACTACGTACGTGTCTGACTGATCGTTAAATTTCATGATTACGTAGAGCCCATTTTAGTAGAACGTAATGAATACTGGTTGGGGTTTGAGATTCGAAAACATGAAACCAAACTTCTTGGAAACTTCAAATACAAATAGTTTTTGAAATCTTGTGAAAAAGATGTGTGGATTTAACGGACAAATGTGTGTTGGGACAAACGTACGCTCTTCAGCATCGTACTAAAAAAATTTTCTCGATTACTTTTTTCGTGAGTAGTAAAAAAACTAATAAGAAAATAGTTTCACCACAAATATTTTTTTAATGTTGGAAGTATAATTTTTTAAAATCTTTTACCTTTGTGTGCTTCGTGGCTGTAAATCCAACCCCTACCAGAGTTCTCTCTGATCAGGTTTACGTAATGACTGCAAACCTTTCATCAACCTTAATTGTTTATCAATTTTTGAATATAATTTGCGCTCTAGGTAACGAGGTCTTTCCCTAAATTTACGATAAATGTGATCGATGCTTAAATTTTCGGTTTGATGTAGTAGACTACTGAGCTGTTGACATACCTATATGGCCATTTTATGAAGCTCCAGCAATGTCGAAGGTTCATTTATGGGGAAAGTAAAGCATGAAGTCCACCATATTTATAATAGCTACTTAGTATGCAGAGTATGTACAAGTTGTAGGCCATAGCGTTAGGTTTTTCTATTCGTTCTCGGAAGTGGAGCAACTGCAGTCGTGTGTGACCATTGAGTGGTGATTTGCTGCTAAATCTACTGAAACGTAGTAAAATTCAATGATACACAAAATAATACTTCAATTATATTCATAGTTTTTTTCTTCGAAACATTGCATTCAAATACACGCTGATCTGTGCACGTACGTGCATGATCTGGCAAAATATTGCACTTAAAGTTGAGTTCCCATAATTTTGTTACATTATTTCACGATTCGCCGGTGTTTTGTCGTTGAGCAAAACATTTTAGGAGCGACGTGAGCCTCCAGATGAGCTTTCATGTCGAGCGGACTATATGGTCTTATTTTGAAGTACTCGATAAATTTATTGTAACTGTGCGAGTGTGGGTGTGAGTTTCATTTGAAATATTTCAATATTTGAATTTTTCAATTCGGTAAATTGTTTACCCAAAACTTTAATGCTAATAATTCCTCAGTTATAGCTGTCTTATTAAGGTACATAATGTGTAGGGTTGATTATATTAACCGCGGTATGTATGAAAGTTTAATATATATATTAAACTTTTTTCTTTAGATTGTGAAATCGTCTTTTCTATGTACGGATACTAAATCACTTTTTGGTATCTTGCATCAAATACCGCCAATTTCAAGCTTGTCTTTCTTGCTAGAATTGATTTTAGCCTGCCAAACTTTGTGACGCCTCATTCACATCAAGTTCGTGAATGAAAGTAGTCGGTTCGTAGAAATGATCTATCTGTAACCAAAATTTGCAAAGTCACATTTTCTTCTATTAACTTTATTTTTTCTCGTGAATATATGTATGAGATAGACAAGACATTGAATATAGCAGGATTTTGTTTGGTTGTGGTCATTCTTTTTTAATCACCATGCCAATTTTATAAATTTCAAAAAATTATGCTATGAGACACTTTATGTGAACTAAAAACACTTTCGTGTGTGTATGAAAGAATGTTTTCTCTGAATGGACGCACACGACTGCTATTGCTCCATTTTAGCCGTGTTTTCGTAGCTTTTGTATGGTCTTGATATCAGTGTTCATTGTCCTGCACTCTACAGTCATCATCCTCTTCTTCCTCTTACATTATAGTCGTTTTCCTTGCTAATCAATATATATATATATATATCTTAGTCCAAGTGATTTTTTATTCCTATCATCTTTTTTTTTGTGCTCAATGTTAGACTTTACCCTAAGTTTGTGAGTAATTTCCATCATTCATCATCTTCTTTGGCTGAGTAAATTGACAGCGTTAGTTCTTATGTTTCCTTGATGGAAGTTTTTGTACGTGATTGTTTTCATTGCTGGCCGCGCAGTCCACTTCACTCGTCTATTTCTACGTCCTGTTTCACTTTCATCACACCAGTTACTCGGTGAATTTTTCTGTTTACTATTCAATGAGCTTCTTGATATACGTTTCAATTGTTTTATTTGTACTGAATTCACATGAAATGTCTTAAAATAAGGCTCTCGTTTAACTATGAAACCAAAAGAATATTTGTTTGTGTTTGAGGACGAAAATCAAAATATCCTGATTTTTTGATGTAACACCATGATGCCGCTTCTTAGTTACCTGAGTCTGTAACCGTTCGAATTTTGTTTTCCAACAATGTAGTTATGAGTTCCTCACTAGTGTTACTCCTTATTTTCGAGTTTACACGCCCACCGACTAAACATTTACCCTTGCAATACTCATTTATTTTAATTTTTTGGCTTGAATTCTCACAAACATTTTTCGAACCATTCACTCGTCTACTGTTAAATTTATATTTGTATCGAAGTGTTTTACTTTTTTCAAGTTCATCTCATGTCCATTGCTCAGTTTCATCACTTTTCATCTAGATAACGTCAGTTTCGCTTTTGAGTTTATGGTTTCTTAACATTTTGTTGTGCAACGCTACAGTACATAATTTTTGTTTAGTTTTCTGCGATGATTGTGAGAGATGGCTTACGTCCCATTGTTATTATTTGCTACTGAATTGATCATTGAGGTGCTGTTTGCTGTGTTATCGACCACACGCAACCCTGCCATGCTATCTCTTATTCTTTTGTATCGTTTTCTTTTACTTCAATTGGAAGGCGTCGATGACGTATCCAGTTACGAGTACTATGGAAGCTACCAGCATTATTAAAGGTACGTTGTCAGCACGCTACGCAGCATTCTCCTTCTAACTAATGCTAATAAGAGACCGGAGCTGCGCCCACCACCACCCCGGGAGGTTTGTTGTGTCAAGTTCCCTCTGTTCGGTCCTCTGCTCTTGTTTCTCTGGCTTCTGGTTGTAGGTGGGTAAAATGAAGTAACTCGAAGTGTAATGTGATGCAGGTAATCGAAGTTCTTTGCTAGTTGTGAGGTATTTTTTCGAGTGAAAGATTCCCAATGAAAATAGTCCCGACTGAAGTTGACTCATTGAATGTTTTTTGAAGTTTGTATAGCGGATTCATTTTCATGGTATTGTTGTAGAGGAAGGAGTGGTAGCTATTGCTGGACGAATTTAGACATATTGGGTTGTTCAGAAAGTGCTTACAGATTTTTCAGAATTGTTGAGAAAAAGTTTCCGCGATACTCGTAATTTAAACAGTATATCCGTCGCTCAGTTTTTTCGTATCTGTGTTAATCAATAGTTACTGTTTTGCGAAAACGAATGAAGATAATTAGCTGTATTAATATTTTAGGTAACGTTATTTGCCCGTAGAACATAGGTCGATCGATATTCCTTTGGAGAATCGTGAAAACATTTTTTTCAAGGACTTTCGAGGATCATGTAATGAACTCGATTAATTTCAAACTCAATTTTTCTAACAGCGTGACACGAGTTTTGCGAACAGCTTGAAGTAAGAAGGGGTCAACTGCAACAAGTTATTCTGTTGAAATGTTAAATGTCATAAATGATACATTACTAAGCTCCAAGATTAGCGATGTTAGGATGCTATCCATTGCGGGTTTTCATCTCGAGAATTTCGTCTTTGTTTTGCGCTAGTCTTGAACTAGAACTACTCGTTGCGATTTTGGTTCGTTCCATTGTTCCTGTGGCTTGAGGAGACGCGTTTAGTTACACGTCTTGACAGCGTTTTGCTTCATTTCCTACCGTAAGGTTCTTGTGGAAGTGACGGAGCTGTGGACAGTGCCTGGGTCGTGATGTTCGTGGTGACGGCTGTCCGAGGTGCCGAGTGGTTAGGGTTTCCTCGAGTAATTGCATTTTGTCAGACTAATTGCGAGCTGGAAGTTATTTTGTGGTGCCAAAAGTAAGTGAGAATAAAATTTTGAGTTCTTTATTTTTGTTGATTTCTTGTTTTTAGGGAGTTGAAATGACCAGCACGTGATAAGAAATAGTTTTAGTCACGTATAAATTGCAGATAAATTCTCAGTTTAGATGCTTGGAACTGACCATTTAGATTACTGTCTGACGCTAAAGAAGAGCTGAACAAGGGCTTATGTAGGGCTGATTAATTTTATTCTATTACCATTATGTTCTCAGAGTAACTACTTGACACTGCGATAAGAGTATACGAGAGCTTAACCACAGTTTTCAGACGAAATTGACATTAAATTAAAAGCCTATGAAATATTAATGCAATCTATATTATCTTCAAGATGGTATCCAGCTTGTACGTGCCGTAAAAATTACAACTTCAGACGTTAGAGAGAAAATGTCAGAATGTAAAGACGTGCACATGAAGGCCTCACAACAGGCACGCGTGGAGACGGTACGCATGTGTTCTAGCGCTCATGTCGGTCCCTCTGTTAATTGTGGCATTCGAACGCGTCTGCGTCGTCCATCTTCTGAAACCTTAAATTTGCTCAAACGTTCAAGCGCCGAGCTCATTGTAACAAGATTGTGCGATCGTTTATTCTGGGTGAAAATGATTATCAAGTAGAATTAACGAGTTCAATGACAAAATATTCGATCAAGAGGCAAAAACGTCTAATAAAATCTCATGGGACTATCAAGCTGATTTCGATGCATACATTCATTGTTAATTTCAAAGTAGCATTCTACGTTATTTCAAAATAAGGACAATTATACATTCTTCGAATTCCACTCGCACTTCATAGCTACGTACACATTTGAAATACGTAACTAAGTTGCAGTATTATTTCATATTGCAATATTATGTTTTTCACCTTGTGTGTTGCAAGATGATCTTTTTTTTTGTCGTCTATTCAGGTTAAAATAAGTCAGAAGAACACTGAGTTGTCAAGTAGAACTTGAGAGTTTCAAATTAGACATCAAAAGTGGCAAAATTATTTGTAAATACGGGCTTTTACGAAGCCGAGATCGCTTCGCCCGGCTGCAACTGCAAGGCCGAGGGAGCGAGACAGCCGAGATCCTCGTGGTTGACCATCATTTAGGCTAATATGATCATTAATTATACCACAGGGGGAAAATGAATGATTTTTCAACCACGGTATGTTTCTTAGACAGCATACTAAGTGCAATGTTCATTCCGAAGGAACTGGTACGAAGTATTTAAAGCTAGGCAGCGTGTAATTTCTGCCGCAATTAACATTAATATGTCGCATGTATTGCGTGGTTTTAGGAGATGATGGCAATACAATTGTAAGGAATGTGTATGAAATGCTACTAAAGTTGAAATCACGCTAGAACGCAGAACGCTATGTGGGAGAGCAGTAGAGAGAGAACATTTACTAAGCAATCAGACATTCAAATGGGCAACGGACGTAACATAGCTCTCACGACCAGGTAATTTTCACACCATTTGTCTCAATCGCAGTGTGCGTCGTACCAGAGTTTCACCAAAGGATGTTGAAATTTTTTCGGTAATCAACCAAGAGTAGGATGCCAAGCAACTGAGTGTTGTATCTAGGAAAGTGAGTCTGGTTGTCTTTTGCCGGCGTTTTAGAATGAGTTGACCTAGCCCTTTGGTAGTGTGTAGTTAGCGAAACGAAGCAAGAAAAACGAGAAGCATTCTCGTCTCTACCCATGTACCCACGACACGATTACCTGGCAAATGTGAGGAGTAAGATGCCATAGTATAGCAGTATAATGAATCACGCTGAAACATATCACATGGGAGATCGAGCTAGCTTGCGCTCCACTTGCTTTTTGCGTCACCTGAGTATTGAGGTGGACCTCCAAGGCGAAGCATTCAGGTGTACCTGTGGTTCTGCTCTTCCCCGCGTAAGTTGCGACATCTCGTCCTCTACTTCTGCTGCGTGTTTGTGTTATCAGGTGAGCTTAATTGAACGTTTTTAGTTGAGTGAGACTTATCTTGACTTCACATGTCCTCTCACTAAATTGTTCTGTGATGGTCATGAACTGCCTGACTGATTTACAGTAATGCTAGTGAACCTTGTAAATCACTTCAGTGGCTAATGACAGGTTAAGTTACTCTTATTATGGCCAGTAGACTGCGTAAATTACTTTAACAGCGTTAAACATTAACTACTCCATCGTATTTTTACTTTTACTGGCAATGATTGTCTTTTAGAAATTTCGTTGCTTCTTCTTGCCTGCTAACCTGTGTTAGTCATCAATGGCTCCTCACTGTAGTACAATTTCAGCTTAATCTTCATCGCCATGTATTGCGACATTTTATTCATATCATTTACATTAAGTTATGCGCATTGTGTCCTCAAGTTGTTTGAGCTGTTAAAATCAATTTCCTTCTGAAGCTTGCCTGAAGATGGATAGGGAATTCATGTTACCAACGAGAGTAGGCAGAGAGAATAGTTCTTTCACACCCATCAAATTAGTGCTCAGTTACTTGCCCGTACTTCTTTGATTGAGTTCATGTTGTCCATCTTTATACTACTGAGTCAAAGCTTCTATTCTTTGAAAACAGGCTAGCTTAAATTGCCTCAAAATTATTTTTGATTTCAAAATTGGATGTCTATATTTGTTGGGTTTGCTAGATACTAAGTGGAGAACCATCACTGTTCCTGATTTGAAAGGAACAGAGCTCACGTTCGGATGTGGTCTGGACGTATTGCTGCATATAGTTAATGGTTCCAATAGGTCATCATACTAACGTTCCTCTTGCAGTGAAGAGTAACCACTTGTTAATTTTTAGTGTGGACTGCTTGACCATTTTTGTTCTTAGTAGTTTTCATGTAAGATAAAATTTTTACATTGTCAGATTACTTTCATATTATTTGAGAGATTTCTTTCATATTATGTTTGAGCACAGTTTAGCAGATTCATTTTTCGAGTCAATATCGTGAAATGAAAAAGTTTTACTTCTCATGGTTGCGGTTGAGTTCTTGAAGATGGGAAAAATGAACAGGCCAAAATGTTGCTTAGTGAAGCGTGTACACAATACTGTTTACATGTACATCGATCCTGAAGGTGTGTTAGCTAACTCTTGGCTGGACTAGTATTTGCGTTTACTGAGCTGTACAAAATTAACGTAACCTATAAATAAATCTATATTTGTTGACTCATTATTCATTCTTTTTAAGATGACTTCGTCGCAGTCGCACATTTCATCACACCATGCGAAACGAATTAGATAAAAGGTATTCTTAGGTCACTGTATTGCAGTAACATTAGCTACTGTGTTGGACTGCCCGATAAGTGAGATGAAGCTTGATGTGTTGCAGGTAAGCGCAAGTTGGAGGGCGGTGGGGGCGGCGGGGGATACGTACAGCAGCAACTACACCATCATCAAACTCCCAACTCAGGGGAGTCCAAAAGACGGAGTGGGGAAGGCAGCAGTCAGTATGGCTGGGGCTCTCAACCTATTCCCCAACAACCTCTGTCATCCTCATACCATTGGGGCAGCTAAAACACACAAACATGCGTCATGTCTTCACTGGGACATCTTAAAAGACGTCGTCAACGTGGTGAAAATTTGTGTCTCGAGTCAGGAGGGTTCCTACGAGATACGTTGCTGTTCTCGTTCAGCGACATAAGCCGTTGGAAGCCAGGAGTTGAGAAAGTGAGGTTACGCGGAGGCACACGTCTTCTGATGGCTGAAGAAACTTACGATGGTGCGTGCAGGATCTTATGAAGATTTGTCATGCCGCTCTGAAAAGGATACGTACGGGTTGCATGCACTACAAGGCTAAGGAGAGGAAAGCATCTCACAACGCCATCCAAGAGTTTGCTTATTGGCTGAAATCACGTGGTTTTAAACGCTTTTTAGACATATATGACGACGTCGTTGCTACATAAAATGACAGACAGCATGCCAACGGGGGGAGCTATGAAGTGAAGCCGCTGAATGATGCTAGAATGAGGACTGGAGAAGGCAGCGGATTGTCTGTGGTGCTAGACAACTGACTAGGCGGGCAGTGAGAGAAGGTTAATAGAAAGAGGAGAGATTGTCGAGGAAGAAATGTGGGAGCGATTAGGGAGGAGTAGGAACGGAGTGTGGGATGTTGGTCCCCAGTCAGTGAGCAATGTACCTGAACGAAGTCGCGAGACTTCACTAGGAAAGCTAAGGCTACTCTATTGTTGCACCAAGTACGTGAACAGTAATGATCTGGTATCCACTGCTTTGATTTGGGTCAAAAAATAAAAATTCAAATGATTGAATTTTGTTGTTTGTTTGGAGAAGCCAAGTCTTCCGGTAACTGCCCGGTCATTCCCCCCGTTATGCAACAGCACCTGAGCACATACCTAAACTCTTATCTCTCTGCGACCCCGCTCGTGCGTATGGATAGGTCATGTCACGACCACCCAAATTGCTAGCTCTCATCATCGTCTTGATAATCGTAAACAAGAAAGATGCGAAATTTCTTTGCTTTTTACTCGTTTCAATATTCTGTTCTCTCAAAATTGCGTGGATGTTCTATGAATGGTGCTGAGTGTTATAGCTAAATGCTTCTCTTCCGACCTGATGTTTCCAGAAATACTTTGGGAGATTTTCGCAGCTTGTGTATTGTAGTTCGTGAATTAGATAGTAGTGCATGGTGTTAAATTGCTAATGATGCATCTCGAGAAAACAATTACCACATAATGTAATTACGAATTCATCACACGTCATTGTTCTGTGCTTGCTATGGACGCCTTGATCGTTCGCATCCTCTTAGAAATTGTGGCCCTCGTTTAAGGTTGACGGTCAGACAGACCTGCGTTCGATCGTTCGTGGCTCGCCAAAAGTGGGCCGCCGTGCCCTGTTGTAATTTTCTGTTAGCATTGCCTAAATTGGTGTGATTAGAGTGACTTGAGTGGATATTTCATTAGAATAGTAATTTTTCTCTCCTAATTGTGGTCGAATCTGAAGACAGCCTGGGTCCGTGTGCTGCGAACCTTATCTATTCAAACTATTACTATTATGATTATTACCTTTGGATGTCAAACGAAAATAAGAAAATCGTTCGTTGCTCTTGCTATATAATTGGTGTAAAGTGTGTTATTATCGTAGGTCAGCTAACACATTCACTTATGACGATTGTCGTTTTTCACAAATCTGATTCAGGGGAAAGCTTTCGCTTTTACACCTCACCTTGTTTTTCTCTAGCCTCGATGCGACCTCGCGCGTGCCATAGGTGAATAAATAGCCTGCTACTTTTCCTGAAGGCAATTCTCATCCCACTGGACTCACACTGTCGAAAGTTTGTTTCATTATTTGAACTGTTGAGAAAAGAACTTGTGTTCACGACCCATATGCTGTCTATCGTTGCTCTCGATAATAAAACCCGTTCAATTATTGATCGTGGTGACTTTTTTGTGCATCTTCAGTGACTGACTACATTACCCTCATTTGGCCAAAAGTAAGCAAGTTTACGCGTGGATCTGCAAAACATGCCACTACTCGATTCACAAGAAAGTAAACACTGTTTACAATCGGGCTTTTTTTTACCCTTCTAGTTGCAGCTTTTACCCGCGTTAACTCCGATGGGAAAGCGTTCAGAACATTCATTCTATTTTCTCTGCAGTGAAAATTCAAAATTGCACCTCAAACTTCAAGTCCCAAACCCTTGCAGACGACTGTTGAATCCCTTTGCATGGACTTAAAGTTGTGAAGTAATTGTCTAATACTAGTTTGAATGTAGGAAAATATGTTCGAATGAAAGACGAAGAGTAAAGGAAAATTATTGAGTGTCGGCACTTACCGATGATTTCTTGTGTGAGTGAACACCAAGTTTAAAAAGTTCTTGTGTACTGTGTTTGCTTTAATGTAGTTCAGTGAAATTGTATGATTTCGCAGTTAACATTCGTGAGGAGAATAAATGTATTCTTCAGAATGACTACAGCTGACACTGATTCAGTTGCTACTTCTTCTGATATCGATTGCTACATCCGTGATTGTGTTGAAATCAGTCTCGTGCTTCCATAATCAACATGGTACTTTAAACTTTATGCAACCAATTATGCATTCTTTTATCAGCTAATGTAAATCGTGTGCTTCTAGACGAGAAGAGAGGGAAGTCAGCCAAGCTTGCTTTACTGACATTTTGTCAAATTTCTTATTTCTCCTCACTGCCCATACCCATTGGACTGTATTCTACGGTGGCTGCTAAGTCCTGAAAAATTTAGAATGACGTGTGCAGTTCACTACATCACCTAAAGGAATTATACTTTATTATTGGTGTGGTAAAATAAATTTTATGCTATATTCACAAGACTTTGTGTTTGTTTTATTATAATTTATATATCTTTATAATTGATTTGAATATGAACAGATAAGCGAACAAAATGTAGCAACCTCGATCGGAAGGTGGGCGAAAAATTCTACGGCACTTTTTCATGTTTCTGCTTAGTATGAGTAAGCTTTAATAAATAATAATGTGGTGCTTTTATCATAAAATTTGTTCATATGAAGCGTTTCTCTTGCTAAAACCATCAAATATCGATTATGAGAGTTAAGGAGTCGGTACAAATGTCAGAGTATCAACATACCTATCGAGCCCGGAAAAGCGGATTCACTGTGCAGAAGCTACATCGCTAGCTAAGAATAGTTAATAAAATCCGGCTTCTTGTATCCGTAGAGTATTGAAGGTTATACTGTTAGGTCCCACTCCATTTCAAACTCAATTTATTTGCTTTAGCACAACGTAGAATTTCGACAGCTGGGTTTCTCAACTGCACTTACCTTCAAGTTTGAAGTGATATGAATGAAATAACATTAGATATTATCTTTCTAGAAGTTAGTACCGCTAAAATATCCAGTTTCAAAATAGCTTCTTGTACAATACACTAATTACGTTTACTGAAAACAACTAGCTTGTAACAGTGCCGATTTATAGATTCTGGTTGAGAATAAAACAGCAATACCGTTAGTACTGTATCTGTGTCTTGAGAAATACGTGGATTCAACGAATTTCACTGATCCTAATGACTTTTCTTTAAAAACATGGACGATACAGTATTGAACAAGTTTTTTTAAAGCTAGATCAGAGCACGCTTTGACTACTAGTTTCATTCCGAAATCGGATCATTAGAATACACATGGGTACCTCGTTAAAATTGTTTCACTATAAGTTCTTGAAACTTTTGTTATGCTTACTAAAATTTTCTTTGACAACGACCTGAATTAAAAAAAATATGAATCTCACTCTGTTTTGGATGGATCTCTTCTTGGGTTAATGAAAGTGAAAAATTGCGAGGAATTTCTGCCAACAAGTAAAGAATAAATTACGCAGAAGCGCAACTACTGAATCACTTCGTGGCTGTAAAAGCTGTTCATTTTGGATGTCAGAATTTTCGATCGCCTGTTATATTCCCTTTGTGCTTCCGCCAGAGACCCAAGCATTAGGGTTTGGCAAATGATGAACGAGTTCGATTACGCACTTCTTTCCAAGAGGTTGCCATCCAACGTTCATTTGTCAAACGTCTGAAAAACGGCAGACATCAAGTAAAAGTTTTCTTTAGAACCGCGCTCGTTGCATTCTTGATTATGATACATCAGGATTACAAATAAACTATAGGTTGCGCAAGTTCAATGTACAGCTTGAGCAACGAGGGCGCTTCGAGTATCATGGTTTGTATGAAACATTCGATCGTCACGCATGATGAGATGGTTATATCTGGAAAGAAATAATATTTAAGATAGTTGGAATCTTAAAGTACTACTTATTTTTTTGCCCATGTCTATGCTATTTGTACCTTAGTATTCTTAATGGTATCGTTCATCTAGTGTACTTTCCTTAAATTTTCCATAGATCAAAAGTTATTTCACGTATATACAGGGGTTGGACAAAATAATAGAAACACATTGGAAAATCATCAAAATATTTTAATATGGTGTAGGCCTACCTTTGGTGGCAAAAACAGCCTCAATTTTACAAGGTATTGATTCATACAAATTGTGAATTGTTTCCAAAGGAATTTTTGCCCATTCTTCAGTTAAAACACCTTCCAGTTCTTCTAGAGACGGAAATCGACTTTTTACTTGAATCTCTAAAATCGACCATAAATGCTCAGTAATGTTGAAGTCTGGGGATTGTGGTGGCCAAATGAGATGCTCAACTTCATTAGGGTGTTCCACGTGCTATTCTTTAACAGTTCTCAAATAGCGACAATAATAAACAGTAAAACATTATAATATGTCAAGTTTTGATTGTTTGTTAGTAACATTCACAGATTATGATTCCTAAATGTTAAGTGTTTCCATTATTTTGTACGACCTTTAGTTGTACGTGAGTATACGAGGGCTATTTGTATAGGAATCGAGGGCTATTTGAGGACATGCTTTCAGTTCGTTACGCACCCGAACCATTTACAATATTTTTATTCTATTTCAGATTATGCATTGAAATTAAGATGTTATCCCAGAAATAAATAAAAAATGCAGTCATAGTTGCTTTAATTGCAACTGTGATGGTTTTAGGAGCAGTGAGCAGTGAATGGCGTGTCATGCCACCTAACATATTTCCACAGGGTCTAAATGTTAATACGAGTGGATATATTGATATTCTAAACATTGTTTATAAGTTCTGGATAGATGAAATAGCCAATGAAAGGCCATACGTCTATCAGCAAGACTCGGCACCTTCTCACAAACTATAGTAACCCAAGATTGGTAATCAAAGAATTTTTACGATCACGTGACTCCCAATTTACCGCTCCCAAACTCGCCAGTTTTAAATCCGATGGACTATTACGTGGGGGTTGTTTTTAAAAGAGAGACTAATTGACATCCTCATAGTACCATAGCTTCACTTAAGGCCGACATTGTCCAGGTGTGTCCGAAATTAATAAGAATTACTTTTTTGAAGCCAAAGGGGGCTTCATAAAGAAATTGGACAAAGAAGTATCACTATGAATATTTGTAGAAATTAGATTTAAGTATAGACATTTATTGCTAAAATACTATTCATCTAGCATACCAAAACTGTTCTCAAATAGCCTTCACACCCCGTAGATTTGCAAGAGCTTTCAAAGAAACTAATTTTATCATTAAGGGTACTATAAGCGATTGCTAACGTTCACCCTACGCGCAGATGCATGGCGTAACAAAATCGTGCGCACAGTTCAATGCACGAGCGATGCAGGTGAACGCAATCCAAACGAAATTCTACTGGTTCTGAATAACGTGGAGCGTTCACCGAGAATTCATTGTTGGAAACCATTTTTAAAGTTATCTTTTCGAGAAACGGACGCGGATTCAGCAAAATTTTCAGCGTCTGTATAGCTACCACCTGAGATGTGGTTCGCTGTCTCCGGACTTTGCCATTTCATTTCGATGTTATTTTCTGTTACATGTGAGCGCTATGAAAAATTACTTCACATTAATGTTGATAAATCAGTGATACAGTATCAGTTTCTGATAGGGCGCACATCGCGATAGAAATTGTATTTTTCCAAACCTAAGGCATGGATGTACAAGTTTATTAATCATTTAAACATTAAAAGGAGCAATAATGCAGTGGGCATTATTGGCAAGTTTGCCTTACTCCTGCATTATTTGACCAGTTTGAGTTAATTGTTGAAGACAATGGAAGGTAGGCTACTTTATTGATTGAAAATAATAAGTAGAATATAGCCATAAAAATAATTCATTTCTTCAAATCTCAAGTTGAAATTTACCAATTTTAAATATTTTTTTGATCAGCCTCAGTCCTCAAAAGAATGTAAATGACTTTGAAGAGACTACACTGTGTGACAATCTAAGTAGATGATCAAATGGATCCTTACTACCATGAAAATATTTTCGCTCTATTATTGAAGCAAAAAGTTTCATTTCGCTTACAGTACTGTCAGTAAGTGAATTTGAACGTAATATACGTAATATACAATTATCAGTCTTGACTGGGAATATCCGTAGAGTTTTTGCAA
The DNA here is from genome assembly GCA_014899125.1 of Orchestia grillus. NCBI lineage: Eukaryota > Metazoa > Arthropoda > Malacostraca > Amphipoda > Talitridae > Orchestia > Orchestia grillus. The sequence goes on from VOMN01115836.1 coordinate 16,345, forward strand.
TGTAGCCAACATCAGATGCTCTTGTACGCATGTCAAAACGTTCCCGCAGCGAACCTCCCTTCTGCACGTCTACTGACTGTAGAACAACATGAATAGAATTTCATCTAATTAGGTACGTCTAATTAGAACTCCGCTGAAATTTGAAAAATCTGCGTCCAGGTTTACCATATATTTTATAATGAATTTGTGGAAGCATATAGTACGTGTGAAATTCAAAAGAATGGGAAAAAAATACGACGATGAAAATATACGATTTTTGATAAACGAAAGCTGTTAGAACCTCATGCTTGCTAATTTAATATTGAGCATTTTCAATCACTTTAATTGGAATTGAAAGCTCATATTTTCTCACGAATTACGCCTCACAAAGCAAGCGCCTCACAATATTTTGGGAAATTTTCATTCACTGAAATGATCACGAAAGCTTGATATAGTTTATCATCACATGTAGACGATGGTAAAGTTCAAATTTGCTAACGTTTCGTTCATATCTTTTATTTTTATCGAAAATTAACCAACTGTATATTTCAACAACATTAAGTGGAAATAGTAATTACATGTTTAGGAAACTAAAACAGCTTGTGATTGTTGATGGAATACCCAATACTAACCATCCATCTACTGAAATTTGGAATATATTCCTTCACCAATTTCTGGTCTCCAGCGTAAGATAAAACAATGTATCATTTTCTACATTTTATTCCCGGACTAATTATACGGAAGTTTCAGTTCAATCTAATTATTTTGATAATTCGAGTCTGTCATTGAGTGGATTGTAACGAAATATGATTTGAATTTCGAAGTCTCGGGATAGTGCGAGTCAGTGAAAAAATACGTAAAAATATCGAAAGGCTTTATGAATACGCTTTAAACTAGAAATTTATGAACAGTATATTCTTTCGATTTCAGCAAACTTTGAATAAAGCTTTTTTATTCAACATAAATCGTTATATTGTAATAGTTTTCATTCTGCACTCCTTTTGAGTAGGTGGATATGTCGAGTTGAAATTGTATTTTACATAGCGTTCATTTTGATGCAAGCCAATTTACAAATAAGAAAATTTATATACATTCTATTGTAAATAATGTAGCATCTTTACAAATGATTTGAACACTGGTATCTCTTTCGGTGCCTAATAGCAAACATTGACTTAATATAAACGTTTCGTCATGTTTCCAGTCAATGAGTGAAAATGTTACAGTATCTTCAGAATTACTTACGGTTTGCAATAGAAATTAATAGAAAATCCATGCCTCCAACATCGATGAAACCAAACGAGCGTATCTGATACTCAGTAGGAAAGACTCTGTGAAAGTCTTTTTAGTTTTGTTATTATGTAAGAGCCTATCCTTGCAGAAAAGCTCTTTCTCGCTGCTGAATGATGTTTTAAGATGAAAAATGGACCCTTAAGATTGTCTAAGAAATTTTCAGGGAATAATTTTTACCTAGAAATTTTGGACAGAATTCACATGAAAAAATATAGTTTTTGTGCAAGTTTTGTAGTTTCCATGTTAATTTTCATTAGCACTTGGAAATGGATGAAAGAAAATTTTGCAAAATAGGCGTTTGCGACCGCGTAGACTTTTGAGCATCTGAGCTTCTCTGCGAGCGGTCCTGTCTCGTTTTGTACATGGTTAGAATAAATTATTTCATAACTCTTTCGTGCAACAAACTATTAAGCTTGTTGAACAGATTCATCACGTATAAGCTAATTTATCATAGTGTATGATTGCGAATCAAGTATTTCCATTTTCACCACCATAAGTACGAATAAATCAATACATTGATTTTCAAATTAACTCAAATTAGCAAACCTTTACACGTGTTCCAATTATTAACCCCAAACAGACGATATGCAAGTTGGTGGCAGGACACCATTGCGAACGTCAGTTTTTCCCTATTCCTAAAAAGCGGATTACTGCTCCTTAATCTCATCCTTTCACTTTTTCCGCTCACCTTTAGGGCGAAGTCTTCGTACCCATTCATGAGCCCTGCAAATTGTACGCTGACCAGTCTCCGTGTTTACACAAAGCTCACAATATAAAATTAAATATTTTGCTCGATACCACGTCGAAGCGTTTGGCAGGCCAGCCCTAAGCAAGCCATACTTGAGAAGGTGATCTCCTGTAGATAGAATGCCCAGAGCGGCCGATATTTACTGGGATAAGAGAGCGGGCCTGTAGATGGCACCGATTTCTACCGATGAAGTCTTTGATATGAGGTGGTGTTGACTTAACGATGTGTGCAATTTTTGTGATGATACTGCAACATGACCAAAGTGGGCGAGATTCACCTCGATTGGAAACATCCTTGTTTTGTTACGTTAGATTCTGATGACAGATAACAACTTGGGATGACAGTGATTGCGTGCAGTTTGGACGTTGATGGTGGGAAATTTTTATGAGTGTATTGACATAAAGGATCGTCAATTTTTACTTCAATTGCTTTAAAATTGACTTCTAATAATAAATTAAAGCTATGGTAACGAAGACAACAACTGATTTAAGATGAACGTATACATCTCAATTAATAGCTCTTTAAGATATTCGATGTTACTGACCATGTGAAAAGTATCCTATTTTTTCTCAGGCTACTGTGATCGATTGATGCGTGTGCTGGACCGGCATTAAAACTTCACACGGCGCTAGTTATGATAATAATATTCATCGAGATCGTCTAGGGAGTACTTTCGAGAAACTGGAAACAACTTGGATGTCATTATGTGATGACTCCGATATGAACCATGCTGATCACAACAACATGGCGGTAATGTATGGAACTTTTAGCAGTGTGATGATTTCTTTGGTCCAAGCGGGTTTTTGTATTATTCAAATAGTTTCGTGGATCAAAGACTAACTCCCTGAATATCTCAAAGCAAGTTAGCTGAACAGAAAATACAAATAATGCGACAAAATTTAATCTAAATCTAGGTGCGATCATCAGAGCGAATGCGTCGCTTTACCGTGTTTACTTGGAACGTTTCACGACTGAAGGTCGGAGTTACCGTTGTGAACTAGTCAGAACACGACAGCGAAATATGAATTGCAGCAAAGACGTATGCAGCATAATTTATAACAGAATCTGGCAAAAAAATCGTAAAAATCACTTCTCTGAACTGATATGGTCGTGAAGATTAAAAGTAAACGTTAAACTAAAATTATGATTATGCTATATTTTTTAGACACAAAATATTGGTGAGTATTGTTCTCGCGAAGAGAAGATTTTAGTACCCGACGAAGGCACTCATTAGCTGATTGTGACGGGCATATAATCTTCAACATTTGTTGGGCTATATTTCCCGAATATGTCTGAAGATGTAATTCTACATCTTAAAATCTGACGACGAGGACCACATTGACAAAGAAAGTCGTCAATTTTGCGTGTCACTCGCCGTTAAATTATGCGGGCGAAAAACATACGAACCATGGTCTTCTGATACCCAATATTCCGTCCAAGTCCTCAGACAATACGTGTCTCTTACCTCAAGATTACAATTCGGCATCTGCCGCAACACGCAACGCTGCTCAGGAACGCTCACTCGGAACTCGGTTGTCTGTTCACTCGGTGTATTACATTTTGTATCGATGAAAGCAGGTATTTGGTAAGAGGTAGGTATCGCCATTTACACGGAATCGCTAGTCGAACAGAGAAACAGCACGCGTTATGTTAGGAATGATTCACAGCGATTTTTCACAAGGAATTTACTTTGTAAATTTGTGTGCAATTCACTTAAGTATGTTCAATACAATACATTGATGCTAATGCTCATCGACGCTAGAATAAAAAATTAACTAGGAGGGGAATGACGGGGTTTCTACATGTTTTAGTTCAAGTAAATTTAGTCATTTGAAACCTGAGTTTTTGCATAATTTTTGCACTATCACTTTAATTTTTTGTATCTTACACACTCCGAGGCAAAATTATTGTTCTCATTTTTTTTTTGACTGAATAAATGATTTTTAATAAACTCACATAAAACGAGAAGCAGACGGTATATTGAACATATTAATTTACTTACTGCTGTTTGACTTGTCAATAGCTAAGCAATAAACATTACAAACATTCAATTACCACACGAAATTTACATTGAACGCAGCATTGCGATCATATGGGAAATGAGATAATGAACTGGATCCAGGAGATACACTACATCTATTCCTGCGATACATAGCTACTAGGTTTCTAGGGTAACCGATATACAGGACTGATGATTTTTAACTTAGGGTTCTATTTAATATGAAAAAGCTTGATTTTATATATAACTAAATAAGTAGCTCAAAACTGTGACCTAGAGTTAGCAAACAAGATATGAGAAGGCAATTGAAATAAAAGACCTCTTACCTACATACATACACGTAGAAGAATAGACATTTTCCTGGGTCAACCTACAGAGACGTTCCTTCCACACCTCGAGAGAAGGTAGGTCTTAAGATTCAATTTAAACACTTTATACGAGGGATTTTGATGTATGTTCGAAGGAATGGAATTATAAGTCAAATTGCTGCAAAGAGAACGCAATGGTGCGATTCGGCTTTTGAATAAGAAGGAACTGCCAATTAATTTACGATTCGTGGTAGCACGATCGTAGCGACGGAATTGCTCAGAAATAATTTAATAGAGATTTGAGCCATTGTTCGTTTGAACAAGTTTAAATATGAAATTTGCCAACAGAAATTGGTATAGGTCGGGTAATTTAAGAATTGACATACAGTTGAAAGAATCGTCGGTGTGCTCATTATAATTCAGGCGTACGATAGCTTTCATGTTTATTGTAGAGTCAAGACTTTGTTCCTTTTGTTTTCATAGAATCTTTATCTTTTCTTGGCGAGAGTAGGTTTTCCTAGAATAAAGAGGCTGTTTGCAATGCTTTGAAATCTTTGAAAAATTTAACGGTATACTTTCTGAAGATAAAAAGCACTACTTTACAGTGATGTATTCGAAATTTTAGTATGGAAATATTGTTTAAGAGGTTCGAATTGCTGCAAAGAATTATGAACTCGTATTTTACTAAAAAGTACACAAAATATCAACTAAATCAATGTTTGAATTCTTATTAAGTTGTATTGGAGCTACCATGCTTTTTACTGGAAAATCAGGGTTTAATTCATTTACATAACATTAGGTGCTTCGGTAATGAAATGATTTCGAGGCTTACTCGTCATTGTATTAATCTAATAACAATTTTTGACGTGCGTTTCATTGAAGAGCCGTTAGGTTTCCATTTTATTTGATTCGAGACACAAATGAAGCGACCAAAAGTATCTGCAATGAATTACACACAAGGTGATTGCACTGAAGAGCCTGGCTCTAAAGTAGCTGTTTGCTCGTATAGTCCTCGTTGAGCCGTCAGTTGAGCCCCTGTAATAGAACGGGTCAGCTCTAAAGTATCGCTTGTCTATTCAATTCATTTTTTAGATCAATAACGCTTTGAAGATTAGGTTTCAGTGCGTCATATTTTGACTGTGCGCTTTGCCTCTTCTCCTCGACGCAGGCACCAATTACATGGGCTGCTAAATACACGATTCGGGCAGGAAATCGAAACTTAGCTGATGCTATCGCTAAAATTTGAAGGCATAATAGAGGCTGTTGGGAGACCAAACGTCTTCATCGGCTGGGTAGAACTTGTTCGATCTAGCCTCTAACCGTCTAATATTATTCCTACATAGCCGTCAATCTTCGTAAGTATCGCAGGAATGCTCAGTATTCCTACGAGATGACCGAATTATTTTTTTGTTCGGAACCGTTGCGACCGTCGATTTCCCTATCTTATTAGAATCATCCGTAACGCGTATAGATCGCCACGACCGTATTCATTTCCTGGGATCTTTGATTATCCAATGGATTGCATAAATCAACGGTACATCGATCCTAGATCTTGTGACCTGATCTGAGGATTCTCGTCTAGTCTGAAATATGGTAGCAGTCGCTGATTGTTCAGCTCAACAGATGTGCAGGATGAGATTTTGAGCGCACTTTGAAGAAACGCAAAATTCTCACTCAAAGTTGAGCCTCGACCTGTATTTCAGAAGTACTCTAAGTTCATATATTGCATGGATGTCCTTCACAGCCTGCAGGTCCGGCCGCTTGATAACATCAATTTAGTGTCACTCGGAAAACGACAGAATTAATTTTACCCTTAACGGCTCTTGAATGCTGTGTTCAAATACTCTCAACTGGTGAAGCAGCAATCTTTGAATTCAAACTAAATCCTTACTTGCAAATTTCAAGGCTTGTTTAGTAAAAACGAGCGCGCACATTGAAAATATCTAAGTGAATATAACGTTAGCAATGTAATGTACAAAGTACGAGGTAATTGATACGTATGTAGCAAGCGTTGTAAAGATAAAAGTGACTATGACATAAGTACACGGTAGTGTATGATGCAGTGATCACATCGTAAGTAATAGAGCGATGAAATGTTTAATGTGCTATAGTTTAAGTAGTTGAGCGACGCAAACATTCAAGGTATACGGAGTGGCAAAGATTTTTGTCAAGTTAGGTATCGCTATCGTCAAGGTTAATCACTTTCCAACGGGCTTGAATTCCCTCTTTAAGGATCTTACAACAAATGGGAAGCGTGAGGCAACAGCTACAGTTCAGCCATCCATGGTTTTTACATTCGAATATCCATTGAAACATGTAGATACCAAACCACGCAAAATGTTAGTTTTCATTGAGATATAGATTTGGGCATGAATATGTTCTGTAGTTCACAGCAGAACGGCGGTTATACATATATAGCAGGTTGGATCCGCCAGGTAAGTGATCGAGTCATCTATGAACTTAAACCTTTCTCTTAGGTTTCGTATGCATTTAATCAAGAGTGGTTCCACATTTTTTTTTGGCAAAGAACTAAGTTATTCCTCAGTAGCGGAACGTTTTTGTTAAAAAAATAATTGCTTTGTTACACAGTGATATCTTAGCGACCAGTGAGCCTTTGAGTGACATTGACTTGTTTCTCACTGACGCTTATTATTTTTAAGAATGTTACGGGCAGCAACGTAGAGCATCTCGTTACCGAAAGTCAATTTTACGAGATAATGGTCAAGGAATATCTAAGAGAATAGATTCGTTCCCTTAGAAGTTTCATATGCGAATTGCACCAACTAGCCACTGACGAGCTTGTCTTCGTTAATTTAACTTGAATGAAAGAATACCTGATTTGGGGTTTTTGCTTCATGTAGAATTATCGTTTCATTAATTATCAATTGGTTTTTAACCGAAGAAGTGACGTGGAGAAACAGAAAGTGTTCAAGAATGGAGGTCATTGCGCAAGTCGCCGAGGCTGAGTTTAGCTTAGTTTAAATGACAAGCGATACTCAGAGATACACTTATTAAGAAAAAAAGGCACGTTGTCTCGCTGATACACTTTGTAATTATACATTTTTTGAAACATTTCCAGCCCTGAGAACAGTTTTATTTGGGATCGATCCAGTCTATTCTACTGCTTTGATAGTTTTTCCATGATCTTAAAACGTTTCATGGCGCTTTTCAGAAGAAAAGCTGGCTCCATACCACCGTGAACAAAACTGAAAGGTGAAAAGCTAACGTGAGCTGCATGAAACGTTTCTGAGATGACAGGGTCATTTAAGTGATCATACACACCTTTATGTATTTTACAATTATTCTATATTAGTAATAAGAAGAAAAAGTATTATTTCGAACAGTTGGGTTCAGAATACGTAGACATTTTATTGTCAATTATTCTAGAAATTATGCCTCAGAGTATAAGATTTTCTAGTCACATCACATTAATAAATTTTGTCCACATCATACGCTAAACATATTCTGGTTTCGTGAGGTCGTGCAGAATATAGATAACCACCATTACAGATATTGTTTGAATAGATAAGGTTCGTAGTATACGGACCCATGGACTGCCTAGTCTAGAAACAGATGTCACGTGATGGGGCGTTATTTCGGCAGTTGGACGCGAACTCCATGAAGGTTTCAGGTTACACTCGGTAGCATCATTTACGCTCTTAGCAATTATGTTGTTTCCTAACTCCCTTCATTTCAGTATAATAAAACCCTTACATTCCCATAAAACTTCAGTTTTATATTTTACTTGTATTATATTCATTATTTTAATTATTTTGAAGAAAGGTAAATTTGAAAATGAATTTGAAATGTAGAGTTCTAGCTATATATTTTTTATATTTCGTTTAATTACAAAAAATGGAAAATTATCGCTTTAACCCTGAAGCAAGACTGTACCGGAATTTTATTATACTCTGTTATGAAAGGTTGAGTTAATTAAGACAGAAAAGCTTGAGAATTTTATCAATTCCATTCATACTAGAGAATTCATTACGGAAAAGTTTTGTACTATCTTGTATAAGAAATATATTTATAAAATTTGATTTAGGAATACCGCCAGGGCGTAATCAAGAGTGTGAGAAATTGTTGAACTATTCTCGTTTTGTACAAGGAAAATACCTTCATGAAATAACAGTAGTGTGCTTTTGAATGATCATGTAAATAGATGAAAAAACAATTCTAAAAACAGTGAAAACGCAATCTCCAGTTCGTGGTTTATCATTACGAGGCGTTTTCATGTTTCCAAGTTCGCTGCAGCCCTCCCGTTTCGTGAATTTCGCGCCTGCAAGTAGATATTCAAACATCCACAAAGCACAAAATATTCTCAGAAGCTCAGCTATGTTTTTGCGCTAAATCGCCGTCTCTCCTGTTGACTGGCAGCACAAAATATGGCAACGCGCGTTACAAGTCCCAGTTTCTTCGAGAACCTCGCATTTTTGACGCCGATCGCAGGGCTCCGCCGCTTCTCTCCATCAGCAGTTCCTGCCGGTGTTGATGAGAAGTTTTTTCCAGCTATTCTTTAGGGAACAAAAAACAAGATGGCGTCAGCAGGTCACTTCCGTTAATTCGAATAGCAAATGAAAGAATGAAGAAGGCCATTTGGACGCTGGAAAAGTCTCGGAGCGGCTCATTGTGTGTACATTGGCAGAAGGTGGGAGATGGAGGGGGAGGGATGGAGATGTAGGGGGTAGAGGAGGACATGGAATCACGCCAGTTACTAGGATTCTCATTAAAAACGAGGGTTTGTTCGAAAAACTGGAATATTTCTGCTTCGCTTGTAGAGTATTATAGCACCTAATGCATATCACCATAACGTCCGCCACTGCACTAACGAAGGCTGTTGTGCTGGAGGCTCTGCTTTGTTGTTAGCTTTCAGTGATTCATCCACGTACGAGAACCCGTGATGGATAAATTCCTATTATTTCCTCTTAGGAGTATCATTTTAGAGGAGAGAGGACAATGTGAGGAGACATGGCCAACTCGGTCGTGAAGAGGCGCGTTATAGCCCTCGTTACTGCAGACAGCGAAAGGAAATTTGGCTCCTATTAGCGACAGAAAACTTACGCTTTCAGCGTCAGTTGGTGAACACAAACCAAAACAGAGATCTTAAATTTTAGAGAATTATCATAACATGCTCAGTGTTTGGGAGCACGTACGTATTTTGGGACGGAAAATTAATTGTATAAGCTACACATTCATCAACGGTTTATTTGATTGGTTGGTTTATTCAATTCAGCCCTATCGACTTCGACTTCAAGCATCTCGAGTGGTCGCAGGGTGGCCGCGATTCAGATGGCGTGCGGATACTAATTTTGTGTGTGTTTGTTGTACGGCACCCGCCCACCTTAAAATATCTCATTCTTTTTATCTCCATCCCCGAAAGTTGAGTCAATGGCTGAGGCGTGACAAGTTTTCCCGCAGAGCAACCAATTTTCATACAGAGCAACCAATTTTCTGCCGCGTCAACGACCATTTCAAACAGTGTAATACCATTCTTGAATGTTTCTTGTTGAACAACTTCATAAATGCCACATATGTGTCACAGTATATGCTCATTCAGATATATGTACCTGATTATAACAAAGTTCTGAGGAAGAATGTCTTTACTACGTAATACTTGCACTGAATAATTTTTAATTTTGTGATACACGATTATGTTACACTTGCTAGTAGGCGTGAAACTCGTGCGATTAAGATCATCCATATGACTGGCCCTCGCACACTTCTATTGATGTTTGGCACCAGTGTGACGATTGTATCATCCTGTTGTACCTTTTAATTGTACCCTCCAATTGTGTCATTAAATTGGGCCATCCAATTATGTCATTGAATTCTACTATCCAGTCGCCCAACAAATTGTACCTTTCAATTGTGTCATTCAATGGCTTCATCCAATTGTGTCATTAAATTGTACTATCTAATTGTGTCCTTAAATTGTACCATCAAATGATATCATCCAACTGTACCTCTCAATAGTGTAATTCTATTGTTTCATCCCATTCTGCCGTGCATGAAAATGAACAGATTCAGGACTGATTGCCTCGTGACTGCGATAAGGCACAGTATACATAGTGTACACGTGACCTTCATATTCATGGGAGTGATGTGAAGAGAAATAACGCTTAATAGTATCGTTGTTTTTGGACCTAGAAACAGACCCTACCGTACTCGTACTTTCTAGTTAGATTAGAATACGAGTGCAACTGGTCTTCAAAATGTGTTTTACTTTTTGTAATGCATGAAAGATTAAGTTTACAGTATTTTCAATAACGACGAAAATATCATTTTCGTCAAAGAGGAATTCAAAGACAGAAGGGAACAAAAATGGAGTGCAGGTCGGAGGTGTAATTCTTCACATTCAGATGGCTGGCGCCTGTAGCTGAAGCCTGCAGTCAGACGGGGCGTCAGCGTGGTGTCCTTCACGCAATTACCCGAGAAGTTATTGTCTAAGAATTACACTCCTGCTCGGCGCTGATTGTTTTTAACGATCTTTCAATAGCTTGTATTGTGTAGATGATGGCAGAGAAGCCATGCTCTGCAGCATTAAACAATCTTAATGCTGGAAATTTTCCCAAGTTATTGAGTTAGCAACGAGGGCGAGAAATTGGGCGGCTCTCTTTCTGAAAACACTTAGGAATACATACTACCTTCTGAACACAGAGTTATAGAGAACTCTTGAGAAATTTTGAGGAAATTGAAGTGCAAAAGATACGTTGCAAGAAATGAGTGGGCTTCACTTATTCCGGTCATTGCTGGTGTTTATATGTTAATAATCTGTTAAAGTTGCGCTACTTTAGGAGCAGTAAGTCTGCTTTAATTACGAAATTGTCATAATTGAGACGTTCACTTCTGTGGTGGATGGGAAAATGCTAGAGATGTTTAGGGGTGTGGGAAAAGGAGAACGGCAAGTGCATGATCGGTAAATATATACGTTGCGAAGGAATATTCATTTATAGAATTGTTTCGACCTAAATTCAATATGGTTAAAAATTGCCTGAAAGCTGTTCATGGGTAATTGGAGTTGAAATCTCAACGCTAGTTGAGCACTCAGAACACTTGCAGATTTAGTTACACGCGATGATGAGAAAACGTGTTCTATAGCTGAATTGTGCACCTCTCAGCTTATTCTAGAAATAACGGTGTTCAAAGTAGACTTTAGAGTGCTATGAGTGCTTGATATCAACCTAAACTGGAAACCCAGAATTATTGCCATTATTGCCCCGAGAAAAAGATTTACGCCTGCCTTTCTCCGAAAAGAATTCCGGTGGATTATACACATTCAATGACTGACATGCTTTTATCTGGCTGCCATATATCTGAGGGCTCATTAAAAAACAGGATTTGAAGCAATCAGTGCTTGGAACGCAATTTCTACTTTTTAATTTACCGTTAGTCGTGATCTCCCGCTTCGAATGATAAGGGAATTTACTGCTCAGATGTTCTTCTAAAATTCATGGATGGTTGATTAGCGTTCGCTAAATTCCGTACGGTACATTAACATGCTTATGATTCTATGTAAAGTATACATTAGAAGAAATGTAAGTTATCACAGGACGTAGAGCGGCACGCTACGCCGGCCTATTCACCAAGGAAATATTCAGACATTTTTTACTGATAAACAATTCTTTATCGACTGAAATATCCCGTGACTAATAATACCATTCGAATTTTTTTTTGACGCTCCTTAAAATTATTGCCCAAATTCTTCTTTGAAGGTTGAGATATTGCACATTTTTTATCGTCGTTTCTAAATTTACCAAGAACTGTGATAAAAAAAATAGCCGTTACGTTCTGGATTCAGGTTGAATTAACGAAGTAGGTACGGCTTTCAGTCCTAAGCCAGACACTTCAGGTACATACATAGAAAACTGATCGCACATTGGGTAACTGGATTTAGGACGAGTCCATCCAGGAGCCTCTTCACCGGGAATTCAAACTCAACAGTTGCACTCGTCCATATGGGAATATTCATTCTTTAAAGTTATGGGTAATCAAGTCAAAGTACCTTAGGATCAAATGATAACATCGACAGAAGCAGATGCGATTTTGTGTAGATAATATTCAGTAAAATTCCAAAGTGATGAATATACAACGTTTTCATGCAATTTTATTAAGAGGATTTCTTCTTTGGGTTAACCTTTGACGAATATGATTTCGTAATAGTCTTGAATATTTGAAACTGGAAAATTGAAGTAAATCTCAAATGAAAATATGTTATTAAATATAAAAAATCACCGATTCAAAGTTACCGAATTTATAACAGGTGTTGTATTCTATGAAACATCTTGCTTTCTTCGCAAATATTGCGAGCGTTGACTGCATGTTCCAAAAATGCGCGCTGTTGCATTTGACGAGTCTAAGCGTGCACAACACTTCGTGAAGCTGCGGCGCCATCTGCCAGCTCTCTTTGTGAATGTCTACAGTAGCTGTTTAGTAATACGGTAGGTAAATGTAGAGTTATAAGAAGAGTTCTGCAATATAACTGCCGATCGTCATTAAATTGGAGATGCTTAACGTCAAACATACAAGAATCTGAATTTGCCCTTGGCAGAAAATATAATCAGATAATGACGATATTTAAAAGAGTTGGTAGCCAGCGGCAAAGTAGCGCAGGGGCGTCAAAGTCGATTGCTCGGGGAATGAAGAATAATATTTTCTTACGCTTCAGAAAATTCAGAACGGTCTTGAGGAAGCGGGCGAGGAAGTAGGGCACGATCAGTCGAGTGCTAACTCGCACGGACAAACTCTGTTAATACAATTAAAACATGTCAGAGACAGCTCGAAATTTACTGAAACTTAGAAAAATAAAATTAACAAATTTCGTTGGAATAACGTAGCACGATCTGATGAGACTAAAATTTTGAATTTTTTGGTCATAACACAGTTGAAAATTTCAGAGGAATAGAAGGAACAGTTCACAATCCACAAAGCATCACGCCTACTGTAAAATATTTATTTTTCATCAAACGGCATCGGGATCAGGCAATAATAAAAGAATGAAATGGGAAAGCGAAGAAGGAAATTCATGACAAAAATCTTCTTAAAACTGCCAGACCGTTGGATCGTGGATGAAGTAACGCAGGAATACTTTAAAAATAATGAAATCAACGTTTTGACGTAGCCGAGCGATCTCAATTCGCTTGAGAATTTGTGGAAAAAATTAAGGACTGGTGCCCACGCAGTGCTGCAAATCATATCAAAGAACCGGACGGAATTCTTCAAGGAAGAATGCTCCAGGATTTCTGTGAATCTTTTTAGGAGCCTTTTCGACAGCTTCGACGAAAGCTTCTAGAAGTTGTTAAACGTAACAGTTTTTATTTGAATAATTAAATGGTTTGGTCAAAGAAATTTCCACGCTTCCTTTAACAAATCTTCAGACGTGTACTACAAAATCATATTCATCAATATTTAAGCCACATCAAAAACTCTAGTGACAGCGATAGCCACAAATGGTACACGTCTGATACCTTTACGCGCTACTGTAATTCGACGAGTCAACTAGTCGAAGTTATCTCAAGGGGGCGTAATTAAATTCCCAGCTCTCCATTGAAAATCGTGGATTTGAATTAAAGTGCAGTCGTCCACCGCACAGAGCGTCAGATCGGTTCCAGCAAACAACCGCTCTACAGTTGTCCCCCTGTGTAGTGCAATATCAACTGAAGCGAGCATCAAATAGCACGGAAAATGAGTCATAAGAAGCTAATAGAGCATGTAATGAACAGCAAATGGGGAAATAGAGCGGCTGTTTTCAGGAACCGATCTAGCGCCGTATGCGAGGGAAGAATGTATTGCTAAGATAACTCAGTACTTTGAGTGCTTATTTTTCAGCAAATTTAAGCGGAAGTTTTGAGTATCCAGAGTTTCAAAAGTTGTCTGTCGCGAGTACTTGAGAAATGCATTAATATCGTGTTTACAGGCAAGCATGAATCTCGTATACTTTAAGTGACTTTCTATTACTACTTTATTTATTTTTTATTTGCAACGTTACCATTTTATTCGATATTAATAGTCATAAATGCATTAGAGTTTAATTATTAGTATATGATTGATAATGATGAAATCATGTTATCGATTATAGTCATAATGAGTTTGGGCCGATAGCGTTTGACGCAGCGGCAGCATGTACACAGCTCAGGGATATCCCTCCGTGATTGGCACCGCTTGCTGCTGACACCTGTGCTGACGCTTGTCACGCATGGGGCTAATACGGCAACACTTGCTCCCAGTGATGAGGCTCTAATGGTCCTCCTAATGAACTTTAATTGCGGTTCCTTTGAATTATTTGATCGTTTCGCCAGGATGAGTGGCGGAAGTGTAAAATAGTGAAATGTAAAACAGCGAAAGTATAAAATAGCGAAAGTGCGAAGTAAGTATCAAATGGGCTTGTTGCAGATCGAATTTTAAATCTAGATCTTTCGGGTTGTATTTTAAAAATAATACTCTAACTCTGCCAATTTAGCCATAGCATAATTGTGCAACTGATGTGTTCACTACCATTGATCTCAGCTTGCGTTCAAATTGTGCGCCAATTATTGTCACAACCGTGAGTGCGTCCTAATTTCTGTCTACTCCTACTGAGGCTAGTTCAGTTGACTCAGTCTACTCCTACTGAGGCTAGTTCAATTGACTCAGTCTACATTCTGCAATGAAGAGAATCAAAGTGTGAATTTGATCACTTACGTATATAGCAGTCTGATTAATTCTTTTTTCCGGTAATATCGATGGGCTTTAGTGAAGCGATCATTATAGATCTGCTGAGCCTTTTAAAAAAATCTGAAAAAGCTAAAATGCTACCCTATTATCTAGTTCAGTTCAAACTTATCATTTATCGTAAGTACGCTGCTGTGGTAATTTGCAGTGTGTTCGGTGTTCAAGTGTTTATTTAAAAGCTGGTTAATAGAATATGTTGAAAGCTTCCTTTCATTATTTAGCAGGGCGTATCCCTGCATTGTCGTACGCTATGTGTTGTAATTGTCGTCTTCTGCTACCACACAGTTTGATTAGAAGCCTAGTTGAACTTTTGGTATACGAGAACAAAAGCTAATGATCTCATAAGTATTTGTAATTTGCTCAATTGCCATACTGAATATTCTCTCACTCTTAGAACTTTGAATATTTCATTGTGAGTCAACTGAACTCACTATTTTTGCGTGCATGTGGGGCTCTTTATAGATATCATATATTCACATCTCGCAAAAATACAGATTTAGCGCGTTATATTTTTGGATTTTTGTTTTCCAAGACCACGATTTTGTTGCGCTAGCTACCGCTACCAGCTACAGGAAGACGTGCTTTTTGCAGCGGCTCCAAACTCAATCAGGGATGAATTATGCTCGTCTTAGATCCACCCACAGCTCAGTCGGGGCCTCAGACCATCAATTATGGAGTTGAAAGCAAAAATTTGGACGTAGGCCTTGCGGTGGTTAATGCAGGACTAGCCTGGACATCCATCAGAGGGTGAGTGGCAAATTGTCGCCATGGAGAGCTTCATCCATCAGGTGTGGCTCTCACAGTCGCGACTCGGGTGTGTGTCTGGTAATGGAGACGGAGGCAACTGACAACTGCTCCGCCTGCACCGCGACCCATTCACAGCTCTCACAACTGCTAATTGGGGGCACTGTGCTGACGAGGCTGCTGACTGCTAATTGGGGACACTGTGCTGACGAGGCTGCTGACTGCTAATTGGGGACACTGTGCTGACGAGGCTGCTGACTGCTAATTGGGGGCACTGTGCTGACGAGGCTGCTGACTGCTAATTGGGGGCACTGTGCTGACGAGGCTGCTGACTGCTAATTGACCCCACTGCGCTGACTAGGTTTCTTTATACTCTTGATCGCCAATCAGAATCTTAAGTCCTATAAAGCCTGGTGAATTT
Organism: Orchestia grillus; assembly: GCA_014899125.1. Classification (NCBI taxonomy): domain Eukaryota; kingdom Metazoa; phylum Arthropoda; class Malacostraca; order Amphipoda; family Talitridae; genus Orchestia; species Orchestia grillus. The sequence goes on from VOMN01115836.1 coordinate 32,541, forward strand.
ACTGCGCTGAGGACGGACATGCTCTTGTTCAGTCTTTAAATTTCATGTTGCACTGTGGATTCTTGGAATAAATTAGCGCTCAGCATTTCAGTACAAAGTTGAAGCCACGTTAATCCGACAACTGAGGTGCGATCGCATCCTTACATTGAATTTTGTTACATTAAGCTGTCGAGGAAGCGTTCTTCTATTGCGTGTTCATGAAGCCGGCAGCTGCTTATTGGGGGCAGTTATAATTCGACCCTCAGTCCAGTGTACACTACGACGTTGTCACAAGACGCTGAAGTGTTCATTAAGGAGTGGACGTCTGTCGAAGTCGTCAACCGCTCATTAGGCCGCTCACAGCTGACTTACTTGCTTGGTCGCAACTAAGTTGACGTTGGGGACTGTATGTAACACAGCTCGACTAGCTTAGGTATTTTGAGCTTTATTGCGAACATTCAAGGAAACGATTGCGATATCAGTTAAAACACGTTTTATGGAGGTGAATAGGGATAAAAATAGCGAACTAATAAAAATTGAAAGTAAATGTAACAATTACTTTTGAATTCCCATTTGCTATTTGCAGTGCGCATTAACTAGTTTCAATTGAAGTGAACACTCTTGTAACGGCTGGACTGCCAGCATGGACCGTAGGTGCCACTAGATTTACATGATTTATTTGGCCTAAAATGTTCAATCANGTCATACAATATTGCTTGTGTCATACAATATTGCTTGTGTCATACCATTTTGCTTGTGTCAAACCATATTGCTTGTGCCATACCATATTGTTTGTGTCATACCATATTGCTTGCGTCATACCATATTGCTTGTGTCATACCATATTCCTCGTGTCATGCCATATTGCTTGTGTCATGCCATATTGCTTGTGTCATACCATATTGCTTGTGCCATACCATATTGCTTGTGTCATACCATATTGCTTGTGTCATACCATATTGCTTATGTCTTACCATATTGCTTAATGAGCTTCCAGTAATTCTTTCACTTCTATTTCGACAGTAAACATAGGGAACGTAATATGACCAATTGCACACAGAAATTTTATTCCAAAATTTTTGCAATTTTTCTCAAATAGAGGAAGGTGAGACTTCGAATGAAGGGGAGAACTTCCGTTCAGTTATTTACGCGGCCTCTTCAGGCGGGGATTTGCTCCCCTGTAGGGGGCCTGCAGTCCTCCTGACATGGGGCTAGCGATTAATTTCTTTGAAGGGGAAGACGGAGGTTGGGAGGAGGATAATAGTCGCTTGTCTGCCTCTCTGATGGATCAGCGAGCGTCTTTAAATAATACAATTGGGACCCTGATACCTAAAGTAGGGTAAGAGCCAGGTCTTGGGCCGTGCGTTACTCCTCTTTACCACTCGTGAAGTACGCCAGGAGCCCTGATACGCAGAGTAAGTCAAGGGAACGTTTTTGCGGGCCAGTTATTTTGCTTGTCATTAAATAATACAACTGGTGCCGTGACGCCCAAAGTGAGTCAAGGGGTGGTTTTAGTTCTGCTAGTTACGGGCATTGACTTAGGCACGACGGCGGCACACGCACGCCTCTCTGCTCCGGCGACCTGCTCGTCACTCGGCACGCAGCCAATGACAGCCCTGCTTCACGGGGCCCTGCTTCACGAGGCCCTGCTTCACGGGGCCCTGCTTCACGGGGCC
>VOMN01115845.1:0-18526 GCA_014899125.1 Orchestia grillus
TTTCTCGAACGTTACGAATACTTATTTGACCCACTGTATACCGATTCATCCAAATCTTAAAATTTGCATTATTATCTATTTCATGAATATTTGACAGATAAGTGACAATTAGCATGAAGTTTATTTACCCAGTATGACAGAGCCTTCATTTTTGAACGATGCAGTTTTAAAATACTAGTAAAATTGAAACAAATTACATATTTTCAACGCCAGTGTTATTATAAAATACTTTAATGCTACAAAACATTTCGATCTGGCTCAGGCACACACACCAAGGAGATTTTAAGTTTTCCTAGGAATAGTTTCAAAAATTGTTTTAATTCCGTCAATCAGCTGAGCGTTTGTAATACTGGCACGGCGATTGGTATCGTTCTCAATCGCAACCTATACATTAGATTCAAACCGCAGAATCAGGAGGCCAGAGTCGCAAAACAATTGCCAGACCAACTATTTCTGAATTTTCCCAGCGGTGTGGCAAGCAGCCAAATCCTGCTACCATATATCTCATGCTGCATGCTTCTTGCCTATTAACATAATGTTATCAATAAAAGTATATATATATATGGTCCACCATCGGCAAACCTTGTTATCCAAGGCTTGACGGCAAATACGGAGGCATCATATCACCCTCACCGGAGATATCCGAAAACCGTCACATTTTGAAGAAATTTGGTCTACATGGTACAGGTGTATCCTTTGGACTGTAAGCAAGCCTTCTGTTTATTTTTTGGGTTGCATTTTCGATCTTGACAAAGGTTCTTTCATCAGAAAACAACCAAACTGCCTGGTTCAGCAGGATGTTTTACTTTGTTCAGAAGTTTGCCTTGGTCAGGCGATTTCTCGGGCCGCTTCTGTGAGGAGCTGACCTCTACGACGCTTGTACGAGTAGTAGCAAAGGTCTCCATTGGGTGCCAGTTTCATGGTAGAGAGTGAAACATCCAATTCACGAGCCAAACCCCACATTCCCACACCAGACCCGTCAACATTTTTTTCTGGAGATTTTCGATTAATTTTGCTCTGCAAACGCAATCATAACGTTTTTTATGTTCCTTTCTACTAGCCACAGCTTCGTAGTCTTCAATGCAATTCACCAGTTCATGCCTAATTGTTTTTACAATTTTCGAAGAGCACGGAGCAGCATCTTTAATTTTATAATTTTTATGACTGGAGAGGATCCCCATGACACAGGTTATTCTTTTCCAATTTTCAGGTCTTACCGGTTCGTCCATTCTTGCTGTCATCATGCATATAACTGAAATCGAAACAAATACCGAAAATAACGCGTACTATGAGTAAATAATTCCAAATAATCTGAAAAATCAAAAATTGAATTACTGTCAAATTGATCCCGATCACTCTGAACTTACAAACGGAGGAAACTAAGCGTTATCTTCCCTATATGTTAATGTAAAATCAATATTTTCTTGTGTTCTGAATAACATTGTACGTTTCAAATACTGTAATAATCGGCATCGGCAGTTTTTATCGAGGGCCGAGACCAATTTCTGCCAAAAGTGGCAATTCTTGCCGATGCCGATTAATCGGCACATCACTACTTTCAACAAGTTCTAGCCACTCACATTCGTGCTAAGCACCCTTCGCCTACATATCACCCTTTCAATGGCCTTGACTTCCATTACGCTTTCTAGTTACCACTACACATATGCTCAATCACAATCTTCACAAACTACACCAACTCACTATAAAAATCCTCCCTTTCGCTATTTTTAGTTCTGGGCCCAATACACGGGCCGATCAGTTACCCCATTTCACGTCCATGTAAGCCTCCACAAGAAACAACGCTAACGAAACATCTTCAACTCTATTAGACAAGTAAGAAATTACACTTTACAGGTACACTTATATTCCATCCCCTTTACTACCCTCGTTACTCAAAAAACTCACATTACGTGTGTAAGAGCACAAAACAAAATCAACCAGTACCTGACGGTGCAGCCCAGTGGAAGTTCTCTCATCAAGACGTTGTTGAACCACCTGAATGAGAACTGAAGGTAATCAATACCATGACGTTCCAGATGACGATGAAGGCCTTCTGTTGACAGAAAAAAAATTATTTACGACTCACAGGAAAATAATTGGCTATTCTCTCATAATGACATGTGCCTCTATCAAACTATTTTGATTTGGCAGTGTTAGTATTATTCCTACTCTAATCACGAAAATACCAGACACTATGCGCAGTAGTGTTCTCCAGGTAATCATATATTCGAGATATCATTGAAAGAACAGCCGAAACATCTCTCACGACACAGAAAACCTTAAGGGCCCACACACGATCAGACAGTGTCAGAATACACCCAAATATGGGGATCGAATGTTTCTATTTTGGAGTCCTATCGGAAGTCAGAGGTTAGATGGCGTGCACACCTTTGTCTGCCAGGCACCGCCAGTCAGGCGTCAAGCCCCCATAATGAAAGGATGTCTGCAAATGATGCTCCGTGCAAAGTCGATTCCATGAAATTAGACATGATGTGTGCTCAAAGCAACATTTATTAACATTCAGTTATTAACATCAACAAATATTACTATTTATTAATAACAAAATTAATATCTATTAACAAGATTTCATAATTAGTATTCGCTGATGAGAAAGGATTGATAATGATATTATTTTTAGAAGCGTGCGTAATGCCACGTGACTGACTGATGTGGATGAGATGATGTTGAGGCAGAAGAATGCGAGACTGCTAGGCTGGGCTTTGCACTAGGTAGAAGAAAAGGAATAAAAAAACGTATGAGCTGAATCAGCTTTTTGTAGACACTACTTCATTAGTTGATTCAAAGGAATACTAGAAGAGACTTGTAATAGTTCACTAATGTGTGTGACAGAAGCGAAGTGAGAAGATATACGAGAGATGAAAAGCTACGAAGACAGTAACTTCAAATGAGGAGGTGCTTGAGGTAGCGAGAAAGTTTAAAATATCGAGGGTGAAAAGAAATGCTAAGTGTATTTAATTTGTCACATGCATGCATGGATATAATTTAAATATTTTTTAATATATTTCTATCAAATAACCTTTTCACTTCTGACATATCTTAGAAATTTGATCCTGAAGAAATCGTAACTCGATTGAACGAAGTTTTTCCTTTTTCTTGGGCGCTATGGCAATAAAAAATCCCGCTTTTCGGGCGAACCTCACCCGACAACGCAGGATAACACGCTGGTGACAGTCTGGCGCGAAGCAAATAATCACGAGCGACGCACGTCTAAACCCCCGCATGCGTGAAAGGAATACTTTGCCTTAAGCCAGTGTCTGATCATGAAAAGGGCCATTTAGATGCCCCAAGACTTTGATATTTGCCTGTAATGAGTTATGTTTCGCAAACCACTTCCATTACTGTAAGAAAAAAGTACGCTACAGTCTTTCCGACAGTATCAGAAATGAGGAAGGGCATCTGAAGATAAGTTGGAACAGAAACATTGTTCCTCATAATTCATACAGCATGGAGTACAGAAAATTAACCCCAGAAAACGTTGAAGAAGGGAAGAGGATTGAGAAAAATTAAGTTGCGAAATGATAAAATCGAGTGACGCCCGAGAGAAATTAAACGCATGCATGGGCTGAGCAGGGGCTCGAAATACAAAGCCGCATAATTGCAGTAACGGTAGTAGTGGACAGGAGCTTCAGTAGCGGTAGTGGAAGACAGGAGCTTCAGTACCGGTAGTGGAAGACAGAAGCTGCAGTAGTGACAATGAAGGGACAAGAGTGGCAGTAGCGGTAATGCAGGAACAAGAGCGGCAGTAGCGGTAGTGGAAGACAAGAGCTGCGGTAGTGGAGCACAAGAGCTGCAATAGCGGTAGTGGAAGATAAGAGCTGCAGAAGCGGTAGTGGAAGATAAGAGCTGCAGTAGTGGTAGTGGAGGTAAGGAGCTACAGTAGCGGTAATGGAAAAGAGCTGCAGTAGCGGTAATGGACAAGAGCTGCAGTAACGGCAATAGACAGGAGCTGCAGTAGCGGTAATGGACAGGAGCTGCAGTAGCGGTAATGGACAGGAGCTGCAGTAGCGGTAATGGACAGGAGCTGCAGTAGCGGTAATGGACAGGAGCTTCAATAGCGGCAGTGGAGGACAGGAGCTGCAATAGTGGTAGTGAAGGAAAAGAGCAGCAGTAGTGGAAGTGAAAGAAAAGAGCTGCAGTAGCGGCAGTGGAGGACAGGAGCTGCAGTAGTGGTAGTGAAGGAAAAGAGCTGCAGTAGCGGTAGTGGAGGACAGGAGCTGCAGTACTGGCAGTGGAGAACACTTGCTACAGTGGTGGCAGTGGAGCATAGGAGATGCAATAGAAGTGGAAGAGAAGTGGCAGGGAGAGTGCGGATAAAGCGATGGCACAAAAGAACAGACAAGAACAATATCAAAGCGAAGGAAAGACATTCGGTCGATATAGACGTCACATAAATTATTTGACAAATGAAACATATGAAGGTACTCAAATTAGATGGCTGCACTGCACATATTTGAAAAAGTGATAAGTATTTGTTGAGTTTAATGCACAGCATCAGTGGCTTAGTGTAATACGAGTTTTACTTTTAAGGCGAACATAACTAGAAAGTGTAAGAACCAAGGAGTTGGGAATGAGTAAATTATAAGTTTTTCAACGCTCTGGTTATTTTTACATATTATTACCCCGACATTATTCGCTACCTACTCTTCCACGTTGCCGACTTCATTTACATAAATAAGTAAAAAGAGCTACTGCATTACAGAAATATAATTTTGTACTTTTAAAGACGAAATAATTTTTGAAACTAGATTTATTTACGATGAAGATGAAAAAATGCTACATACTAAGTAATAAAAGAAATGAAGATAAATATGTGAATCGAGTTTGCATTTGAAACCATCGGAAAATAGAAACTGTGAACAATGAAAAATGAATAATTTTATGTGTAAATTGAATAGTAAAGGTATGAATAACAAAATTTTCAGCCGACCCCCAAGGTGAATTTATCTTTTTACGGAAACCAGATTCGGAACAGGGAGATGGAGTTCACTTACACGACACAGCTCGCCCACACGACACAGTTCTCCAACAGGACAAAGTCAGGACAGGATGGCCAACAGACGCATCGAAACGCTCAAAATCAAGGCATATGTATTTCAATAGTTCTCTATGGACAGTGTATTTGTATGGAAAATTAGTTTTACATTGCCGAGTTATCATTTTTAACGCAATATTCAACACTTGTCGTTATCTATCTTCAGCGACATTCTTTACAGCAGAAATATGCCACTCTTTTGTCAGTTGAAGTCAATCATGAGTAACAAGTGCATACGAAACCTGAGCACTTTCAATGTGCTACAGCTCTATTTCAATCTACTGAGGTCCAACAAAAATAACATCTGGACACGTTTAACTTTCCACTCTTATTGTACAATCTTTTGCTTCAAAAGTAACCGTCAATTTTATCAGTGTACTGACACTTGCTATAAATGACAATAACAATTTAAATTTCAACGATTATCATTACGGCACTCTGATTTGAGCGACTGTTGCATAAATTGGTATCAAACGATTGATTTTAAAAATAACGTTTCCTTGCATTTCTATCATTAGGTTGTTCGGAAAATAATTGCCGATTTTAGGTGGTATATTTTAAATTGGTTTTACCAATGAATTTTTCCCATGCTTCAGATGAAGAACGAACATTACTAGTTTATGGAGTCAAACTCTTCAATCAAATCATTTCATGAGCAGTAAAGCCCACAATTTTGAGAATTGAAAAATAAAAATTGTGATTACCTTTTTTGCACGAGTTCAAAATCGGCAGCAATGTTGCTCAAACTACTGCAAATATCAATAAGGCCAGGGGAAAAGGTACAGCAAGAGAAAGAACAGTACGGAGATAGTGTCGGAAGTTTTGTGGTGATGAGAGCTTCAAAGATCAAAATGGCAAGGGACGGCTAGTCATTCTTCAGAATGAAGATTTGAGGGCGACAGTCGAGCAAAACTCACGACAAAGTGTCAGGGAAATGACGCAGCGGCTCGGCGCTAGCATTTCAACTATGTCTGAGCATTTAGAGCAAGTCGACAAGGTCAAAAACTCTACAAATGGGAACTCAAAAAGCTCTCGATGAACTCAAACTCAATGAGCATCAAAGAGCAAAAATGACTTTACAGAAGCACACAGTCTTGGGATATGAAATTTTACCACATCCACCTTATTCTCTTAATCTTTTTCCCACAGATTACCATTTTTTCAAGCATTTAGACATCTTACATAGCAACAAAACTTTCAGAACTAAAAAAGAGGTCAAATCTGCCTTCAGAAATTTCTTAGCTTCAATAAGCCCCAAGATTTTTATCAACGTAATATAAATGATCTCCTTCATAGATGGCAAAAATGCATGGCTGTTCAAGGTTCATACTTTGACTTATTTGAACATCANTATTCGATTATTATAAGATTTTGTCTAAAATCGGCCATTATTTTCCAAACAGCCTGATACTTTTAGAAGTTAATTTCCCAACATTTTTATCCAAGTCTTGAAGCTGCACATAGAGTTCTACTCAACTTATTATATTCAGTTTTTGTTTTGTTTACACACAATGCACTTTTTTTCAAAAAGAATTCCGCAATTAGATCAGCAATGTGTTTTGTGTTGAAATTTAAAATTAAGCCAGCGCTATTCATGTCTTATGGATATTGTACATTAATTGACCGTTCACACAGTTCATACTAAGACAGTGTCTTTTTTCATTCCTAAGGTTAAAGAAATTAACGAAACAACTCGAGGCATATCACGTAAGAAAATCGTACGCTCTTAATCAACTGCAGTACTCTGATACAGCCACAGGATGTTCACACGCTAGCCCCTGCTGCCTAACTCCAGTCCTAGCCTCGAATAGCTGCTTTTTGGCATAAAACCTCATATGAAGCTCATGCTACTGCGACCTTTCAGCTTAATTAAAGGGACCTCTAGCAGAGTTTCGTTCAAATGTTTGTTTATTGCAAAATGTTCTTTGACACGTACTTCATAACACATCAAACTTTAGAAATTACGTCGGCAAAACTGACCGTTGAAGGCAAAGAGAGAGAAAAAAATATCAGTATGATAAGGTTAAATTTTTAAGCAGCAAACTATGTATTGCTACATTATATAATCAATTCAAAATGATTTCATCCACGTGTTGTGCCTGCTGCACTGCAACAGGCACAGAGCGAGGAAACTCATGCTCGCTTAAAGCACTCCAGTCCATCTGGGATGAAATGCAGTTTTGCATTCAATTCGTATGGAACTAAATAAAAATGGACCCTTTTTCATTGACGTGTTTCTCCTGTAAAATGAGCTGTTTTGACTCGGAGGCATTTCATCTCCAGAAGTTTTAGGCTTAGAGTAATGAAGCATCGGTCATTGGATGACACATTTAATTCCAAGGAAACTTTTTTTGCTCAATTTTCAGCTTTTGACAAATTTGAAAAGCTTATGAGAAGAATATAGAAGTAAATTGAATTTTTTTCAAAATTCTATACAACTGGTTTTATAGGCATTCTAAAATTTCTGCAAAAAACATGTGTTTCCTACATTGAAACAAGTGTAATGAGACTAAAATTACATCGTCCTAGTGCAGAAATTAAGATACTAACAGAGGTTTGAAAGTAAAAAAATATCACATTTTCTCTAACTTACTCGTTTTTTTTTCGAAATCTAAAAGATTGCCCGTAAAATGTGTTTGTTTCATCGAGTTACATAAGTGTTCGAAATTTAAAAGCAATGCGTCAGATAGGAAAAAAGTGTGTCCAAACATCAGCTTGTCGCCTTAACCTCACTTCTACCACTTTATAATATTTTTCCTCAAAGCAAGATATGACAACACGTCTCGAAGATATTACGTTGAGATGCAACCCTAAACAACCTAGGTACCAGGTCTAATAGCCTGGTAGCACAACCCTAAACCAGGGCACCAGGCCCATCAGTCTGGTAGTACAACGCTAAACAACCTGAGCACCAGATCTAGCAGCCTGGTAGTACAACCCTAAACAACCCGCACACCAGGTCTACCACTCTTGCGGTATAAAAGCAATCAAAACACCAGGTCTAGCAGCCTGGTAGTACAACCCTAAACAACTCGGACACCAGGTCTACCACTCTTGCGGTACAAAAGCAATCAAAACACCAAGTCTAGCAGCTTGGTAGTACAACCCTAAACAACCAGGATACCAGGAGTCTACAACACAACCAGGGCCAGAGACCTGGCAATACAACCCTGTACACTCAACACCCATTCATCCTCAAAACTATTAAAGCTTATATTTTCCTTATATTTTTCTTTGTATAATATCTACTTTTTCCTTCCTCAGAGAAAAAACTTGTAAGAAACTTGATACGTGAACAACGAGCACCGAAAATCTTTAAACGAATGATATGTGGCGAACACCGACGCTGGGGCAATGAGTTACCTGCCAAGCCAATCGTGGACATTTTTAGGTGGTACCCAACAACCAAATGAAGGACTCACCATCTATTCTAGAAACGAGCTCCCTCAACTGCGTGACTCTGGTCTGGATGCCCGGCTGGGCGAAGGTGTAGTTGTCCTGTATACCATCAAGGAGGCGACTCAGGCACCAAAAGCTGTCGGCCTCCACACCCTCACAGAGGTGGCTGGATACTTCGCTCACGTTGTACGTGTCCACTGCCTTACCTGCACAATACAAAACAAATTACCCACCTAAATTAAGCTTTAACACACTCTTTAGATGCATTCAATGCCAAGAACTGTAAATATCTGAATATATGTTGAGACTTGCTGTAGCAAAGAATTGCTTGAGTCAACATAAAGGAAAAATAGAGGTCAAATCACATCGAGGCGGGCGCTCTTTCAATCAATTAGTTCAATTCAACCGCCAAAAAGCAAAGAGCTAGTCACAGTCATGTCGACGGATGTTGTCTGTACCACGGTTGCAAATTAAGACGATTGGCAGAATAAGTAGCAGTCACAACACAATCTAGCTACTACTTGCCTAGCAAGTAGGTCAGTCTAGCAAATTGAAAGAAACGACTACAATTTGCATATTTTAAAAAGTTGCAAAAATTAAAAAACGAGTGATAGGCATACCTAAATATGGGTTGCATGCGTTGCATGGCCAAGTGAGTAAAAGTGGAATTACTTAAAGTTACGAAATCATTTACTGACATGACAGTGTAAGTTTCTGCAAGTGATATTTAGAGATACTTGAAGCAATATTATCACCTTCAAATCAATGAACATCTAAAATAATTTTATACTTTTCTAGGGATTGTTATTCACGAAAACTAAAATCACAGTTAGGCAACGATCGTTGCTGATTCAATTAGGGCCAGGAGCCATTACAATCTCATTCACTTCAAATCCTGTACAGGTATCAAATTCTAATGTAGGGTCATTAGTCCCAAGATGATCCCGACTGTCATGCACTTCATCAGATGAGCTTGGGACTTGAAGCCATCATCAATGGCATACGGTACTTTTCTACTCATCTCCATAGAAAGCCCAAACTTACCTAACTCATCTAGGTACACTAACTACAACAGCATCCAATATTGGCACATCTGGACGTCTTTGGGGCGAGAGTCTCAAAAAAAGACTTGCGTTCAAACAAGCTTGGCCTAAACAGCTGGCAGCTGTAACAGCCTTTCACACTGACTAGTAACAGTTAATTAACTTTTACATTCGATTTTACATTCGATTATAATCGAATGTAAAACCGATTTTGTTGGTACTACATCTAATACTTCGTATCTCAGACACTTTTTATTGTCCTCAGAGAACAAACAAGTTTCTTTAAGCCCTCCTAACAATTCGACCTTCTACCCATATTTAGTAACTTCTCACTCCTGATATAGCCTCTCTTTACCTATCATACAGGGTGATACAAAAGTTCTGCAACAAATTTATTTTGAATAATTATTACTATTAGTGCCTCGTTTTAGCACCACAATTTTAAATAATGAAAAGTACTGTAATGTAAGAAAACACATACAATATTTTCAGATTCAATAGTGTTTAGTAATAACTTTGACTCGTTATAAAAATTAGTCCGCTATTGAGACAACTTATTTCAGTACAGCAATGGAAAGTCAACGGTCTGCTGTCATTGAACTTGACCGAGCAAGAAAGACAGCAATTAATTTTTTTTTGAAGCGCTCAGATTCCCACAAAACAAAAAGTACTTTCGTATATTGCACGATGCACAATTATAAAAAACCGGTTGCGTAAGATATCGCACCAGAAAATCAAGACATAGAAAATCAAGAAAATTGTCTCAAGAATTGCAAGAAATCCTACGAGGTCCATGAGGAAAATGACTGTAAAGTTCGATATATCGAGAGAATCTATTCGTCGCGCGGCGAAAAGAGACTTGGAATCCTCCCATCTAAAATTGAGAAATATCCATTCTCTTGCAAACTCATCGAGAGAGAAACGATTAGAAAAAGGTTGCTCGTAGATGCCCCAGCTTGCAGGTCATTATCTTCACTCTGTGTTCACCGATGAGAAAATAATCACCAATGAACAAGCTTTCAATCGTCAAAATAGAGTTCTCACTCGCAGTGTCTCAGTAATACCTAAGAACACCAGCAACGTCGTCTCAATTCAAAAACCTCTTTCTGTCATGGTCAGGGCATAAGTGCCTGCAAAAAATAAAAACTCCCCTAGTTTTTGGGCCCAAGGGGGTGAAAATTAATTCTACAACTTACGAAGAGCATTTTTTGGGGCCAGTGGTGAAAAACCTTAGTGAAACCATGTTTCAAGGTGCTACATTTCTTTTCCAACAAAATGGAGCACCCGCTCACACATCCAAATGAGCACAAAGATGGCTTAAGGACAATGTTCCGGACTTCTTAACCAAGAAAGAATAACCTCCTTCGAACCCCGATCAGAATTCAGTGGTCTGTTTTGGAAAGGAATGCGTGCAGAAATCCTCATTTAACAGTGGAAGCTTTAAAACAATCAATGCAACGAGAATGGCTCAAATTACCAATGGATGTGGTGCGTGCAGCAGTGACGGCAACTCCAAAGAGGTTGAAGAAGGTAGTGAAGAGGAGAGGAGGATTTATTGAATGAAACTTTATATCTCATGACTGTTGTGAACACGTTTAAACAAATTTCATGTTATTTAATTTATTTATTATACACTCATAATAAGAAGTATTTTTGCAGGACTTTTGTGTCACCCTGTAGTGCTTATTCACTCTCTTACCAGGCTTATGAAAGACATAATATCTATTACATTAGGCACTCTCGACCATACCTGGTTCAATACAACTAAGTTTTATTAACAAAGAGTACTAAGCTGACTTTCCTTACCAGGAGGTATAACATCGCTGAGAAAGACAACAAAGAAAGGGATAACAAGGTCGTTAATGCCTTGCACATATCCAGACGCAGGATGCCGTATAGCCCAAATGAACAGAATTCGCTCGAACATTTCCTGCACCACCTCTTGCTGTAGCAGACTGATCAGTGGGGCCATGCGCGGGATGTCAATGTGGATCTGAAAATTACAACGCCGTTAACATCTCATATTCAATGCTGGTAAGTTTTTATCATGCTTTAGAAGTCAAATATACAGCCTGGGCCAAAAGAAACAGGCCACCCGAGTGCTTTGAAGTTCTTGTCTCAATGTTAAAGAAACTCGTGTACATGGTGATTTAGTGTATATTTTACAATAGAAGTGGTAACACTAATAGTAATAGTAGTAGTATAATACTAGAAGTAGCGGTATAAAATGAGGCGTTCCAGTGATTCACTTTGTCGCACCGAAAGTGGAGGGACGATTTAGTACACCCCGTAGAAAACGGGGAATCTATACACAAGGTGTGTTCCCACACAGGACCATCCATGCAAAGAAGGAGCAAGCTAAGAAAGGGAAGAAAACGCAAAGAAGAGATAGTGAAAAAGATCTGAAAATTTAAGTACAGTGGCCAAGAAAGACAGAAGTCTCGAAGCCATATCTACCGCTGAAGTAACCCAACAGTGCATCCCCCCCCCCCGCCTATTGGGGTCGCCGGTCCCCACAGCATACGATAAATAAAGCTAACTAACCAAACCCTATTGCCTATCCTATACCTTCACAAGGGTCATTTCTCAATACATCGTATCGTTATTATAAGTCGATTTCTGGGAAACCTCTCTCTCAGTATGACGAAAAAGCTAACATTACGAAAACAGGCGAAACGTTTCGATGCATTTCTATTTCATCAACAGTACTGAAAGAATAAAAAATTAAATGAAGATATAAAACAGTGGAGTACAGTGGTAATAAAATATAAGTAAAAAATATACCTCGCATAAGAACTAAAACTTACTATCACTAAAACAATAAGCTTGAAACATTGGAGCCATAAGTTTTAATATCTAGTGGACCTTCCTTTACTTTCAATCACCGACTTGATATCATACTGTATATATGTAACCTATTATGAGCAAAATCAGCATCCAAAATTAACTTATTTATCCTTGATTATTTCAGTGTTTTATTTCTAAAATACATAGTAGATGTAGTTCATAATCGGTAATATGCCTAGAACGACGGGAGTTGAGCGTGTGTGAGCGAGGTCAAATCTTAGCTCATCATGGGATGTAATGTCTTTAAATCAAATTGCTCATATAAGCTGACATGCTGTCGATGTGCGATGCAAACGACTCTCAAGCGCTTCAGAGAAACCAAAAGACGTGAAGACAATAGAAACAATAGCTTGAAAAAGGTGGCATCGTCTCACAATGACAGATCCATCATCCGTCAGTCGATCAGAAGCAGAAAAAAACATCAGAGCTCTGTTTGGACTACAATGGGGGTAAGTACTTCACAAATATCAATTAGAACCGTAAGAAGAAGACTCGTAAAGTAACGTCTGAAAGGTGGTAACTGCAACGAACCATGGATTTCTGAAGAGAATATGAAAAACCACCTACAGTGCGCGAACAACTCCCTCAAACAAAACCAGCGGACAACGCTCGAAAGTCAAATGGTCTGATGAGAGTAACTATGGGGTAAAATAGTGGATGCATTTAATCGACATAAAAAATCAATGTAACTTGTTTGATCCCAAAAATATTTAAAAAGGTATCAAATATAATGTTATTTTCTTTCATTTTTTTCTCATGTTTTTAGCACCTCACGTGGAGCCTTTGTGCGTCGCAGGATTGGGGAAGTACTTAAGACAGAATGTCAGGCCCCAACCGAAAAATATGGAGGAAGTCCTTCAAGCGCGTGGACTTGTCCTTCTGCCAAAGGACCCGGAGAAATACTTCAATGTTCGGGAATGATGACTTCAGCTTCCAACGTCTTCATATCACTGAGTGTTTCTGAGTCATCACTCGCCTAATTCCATCCACAAGGGTCGAAAAATATTGTTATCTTTCAACACGACAACGTTCCATGAGTAGATATGCCTTCACAAGGAATACTTGCTAATGGCTTGAAACAGGGTTTTGGACTAACCAGATCTAAGCCTCGATTTAAATCTGATCGAATGCTCATGGGGAACTCTTGGTAAAGCTATCAGAAACACGAAAATCATTATTAATAGTAGCAGTATTAGTAGTAGTAGTAAGAATGGCAGCGCTCACGTAATTCAGATTGTCTCGCACCGAAAGGGAAGGGACCATTTAGTACGGACTTTAGAGAGCGAGGAATCTATGCACAAGGCGTGTTCCCACACAAGATCATCAGCGCATAGAAACAGCAAGTTAAAAAGGGAGATTAGGAAACAATAAAGAATCATCAGCAAATAAGGCATCAAAATGGAAAGAAAGGAGGAAAGTGGGCGCAAAAAATATTAAGCCCACAGGTCTAGCTAAAGCTGAGACTCGAACATGTCCTACTCGAGACCCTCGTCTTAATAGCATTAGATGGACAAACCTCATTTTTCCTGAAGCTAAATCCACAAATCTTGAACGTTAATGGGGTTTCTTGCCATCACCTTCACTCTTCCCCTCTCTGGTTGAGGTCACTCATGACTGTCTAGCCATGTGACACGGTACATTATCTTACATAAAGATGGTCTACACAGTAGAGGATTTACTCTAAGTATGCCTAAATGTGCTTTACCGGCATAGCATGACCTTGAACGATGTTTTCATACATGGTAGTATCCATGCGAGTTTCTCAGCAAACGAAGGCATTGTATCTTGACTTTAAAATATTTCAAATTCCAAACACTTCCTCCTCTAAATATAAGTTTTTTACCGTACTTATTGCTTACCTTTTCCTCCTTGTTCTCTTAATATTGTTTGTACCATCACAACCAAATAAATTGAACTTGTTTTCATCCCTGAAAAGAACTTTAGACTACTAATTTTCAAAAAACCAAATTAAATAGTTGTTTGCATTGGGTAAGCTCTTCCTTTTATTTTTCAAGCAAATTAGGAGTTTCTTTTATATGGTTCATGAGGACAAGCCTATCACATCCAGCAGTCTAGAAAAAGTTTTCCTCGACACATCTACACATGTGGTATCTTTCATTTTCCTCGCAATTCCTGCTGAAGTCTCGAAATGGCCCTTCAGTGCTGTTTGTTGCACGACCCCATCTTTTCTTGCTAAAATTTTGTGGGATCTGCTACTTTTGCATGGAGTGACGATGTGGCCAGTTTCATTACAGCATTTAATATTTTTGCCAACCAAACTCTTTGCCTTAAAACTGTAATGTTCGGTTTTTCGGTTTTTTAAAATTTAGCCACGATGACGGACGATGCAATGTTTGCAAATAGGTAACAAAGTCTTATTCTCCACAATGAAATAGGGAAGGTTGGATTCAGAGCACTGATAAAAACATCGTTTGTAATCCGTCCCTTAGGTATGAAAGTTTGAAATAAAAATTAAATACATACTCACATAAATTTGTTATTACCTTCAAACCTTATTGAAAACTTTATACCTTGATAAATACAATAATTGCTGCCGTGTGTCAAATAAAGTTTCTATAGTTTTAAATTTTAAAGATATGAAGTTTTTAATTTTTGTCCCCTTGCTTTGGCTACTACTCTATAATGTGATATATACAATAAGCCCTCATGTGCATGAATTTCATTAGCATTGAAATAGCTTTACCCCAAAACACAGGGATGGTCCAATACTTTCGGTAAAGGCTGTGTAGAGATACATGTAACGGGTGGTGCATCAGTTACACCCCTTATAGAAACATGAATAACTAAAGAACTATAAAAGTTATAATGATGGAAATAATTGCAAACAATAGAGAAAAATATAAAGTTTAGAATAATTAAATATGAAACATAATATCCTTCAAGTGCCGCCTGTTTTACGAGATAATCCCAGTTGAAGACAACATTTTCTCGTCGATGTTTTGGGAGGATTTTTAACGTCTGTTGAAACATGTTGAACCATAACATTAGTTCGAACGGATATCGGTTTACCACTGCATGGCAAGTCTGGTGCTGAACCGGTTTCCCTAACACTATGACTACGATTCTCCACACAGGTAAAATTACATGCCCATAAATGTCTCAACTGTGAATTTAAAAATGAAGGATTTTGGTTTCACAAATGTGGTTACTCTATTAATTTTCTTTCTGATCAGAACTAGCTTATTCAATTGATGAACACAAATATGGCGAAAACTCAAAAATTTGTATTTATACATGATAGTGCTTTGGTTATATTAGGTGAGATGATTGCGTGTACCATATATGACCCACTCTAGAGGCAAAGTGATAAATCTAGAGACCATTGCTTTTATGCACTTTTTATCAGGAGTTCTTCCATCATTAAAACTTCTCCTGGAACTCCTTTGCACTGTAATAATTGATCCATTAGACTGAAAAAAGATCTCCGTAACTTTTGCTTGCTGTTAATTTGTGCAATGCACTATTTTGAGGTAAAAAATATTTGCTACAATATGTGCGATATATAATGCTATTTGGTAGAATAGATATAGTATTCAGATAAACTTTAAGGTTTTCATTATTGATATTTCTAGAAGGGGTGTAACTTATGCGCCACCCATTACATATGTATGTATATGTACATAACCACAGGGCAAGCATACATACCATTTCGGTGAGGAAAACTACAAAATGCAAACATAAACGAATGTAAATGCCTCTCTACATACTTGTGCAATTATAAGCTTTTCATACTGGACAAATAGGAAGGGAAAAAAATTTCATTCAACATCTAACATTAAAACTCAAATCACTTATTTTAAATGTTACATGAATGATACTACTCTCACATACATTTTAAATTTTGTTATAGCCTATTTCCACAGTACCAGTACAAGCCACACCATAATTAAACACACAAAGCATACAGCCAAGTAACTCCATAATTTTTCATTCTTCATCGTGTCCACTAAAACTCAGAGAAAATAAACATTGACTGATTACAAATCGTCTCTTAAGTCACTGCAGTTTAGATTCAAAAGTAACATTACTAAAATATTTTTTACAGCATACGTCTTGTGATCTTCTTCCCCCCATTTTTTTTTAATTCAAATTTTCTGCAGTTTTTTCCCAAAAAAAAATGACTTCTCTAGACCCTTAGTTCAGCATTACGTAAATCATTATTTTATTGAACAAAACCTGAATCAATATCCATTTGTCATCAAAGTTAATTCTGGTTTTAGTGTTCAATTTTTAATGACACACTGATTCATAACGTATAATGAAGAAATATTATTTCATAGTGGGTCTGTGCATGATATCACCCATCTTCTTCCCCTCAGACCTAGCATAAACATTTACCTCTGCCATGTCTTGTGTTCATTGCTGTCTCTTGTGTGTGGTCATTTCACCAAGATTGAAAGTAAGGTACACAACCAGGCCACAAAAAACTATGTTATCCAATTTTCCAAGTCATAATTTTCAGCGCCTTCCATTTTTGACTCCTCACTGCTGGATGAAAATATTCTGTCGATTCAATTCAAAACATTTGTAATCTCATGTACTCTTTTCCCTCATTTTCGATGTCATTTTTCAAGTAAATGTTATCAATAATTTTCAATTAAAATTTTGTGTACAAGACGTTTCACCTCTTTCTTGCCTTTAGTAGTACTTAAACTCCTAAGCTCTAGAAAAACTGGTCGGAACAGCAGTATAAAAATGCTTGCCTTTTTTCACTTACATCAGAACCAAACCACTCGGTATTCATTCAAGTTTTCCCATAAGCACAATATTCCATACCTTTTCTACTTCATCAATAATAACAACTGTAAAACGACCCTTGCATGAATCATGAGAAATATCTGAAAACATATTTAGAATAGAGCATACAAATTAATTTTACAAACGCTGTAAAAATACAATAATAATTTTAACTTTTTGTCTCAATACAAAACAAAGCTTGTCCATAAGTATTTCATTAATGTTCAATCCAATCCCGCTTTGCCAATCACTGTCTTGGAAAGTAAAATGGACCCAACAAAATTTCGGTTTTCAATTCTTAATAAAATAACTCTATTTTGTATCATAACTAGCATGAGGTGCTCTAAACCACAATTAATAAAATGGAAGGGAATGGCAAAACCACAAAATAGATGGTAAAATATACATTGAAAAGGAATAAATTTGAACAAGTTTAACAATTCCCTAGCAAGATACAACTTTCTTGCTAATCTAAAGCAGAACTAAAAGTTGAAAACAAAACAAACCTGTCTGAATGTGTCGGAGTGCTGGTCTTCATGTCGTGTGTGGTAATATTGCTTCACAAAGTTCCAATATTCTTTCCGCTTACGCTCCAACGTTTCCTGCCTGCGTTCAAAGTTGGCCGGCAGGTAGCCCTGTAAAATGAAGGTCCAACTGATAGTATAGCAGCACAGAAAAAGTACAAAATTTTGGCAAATTTCGGAGAAAATATTCACACAATCTTTTACTATTTTACACATTTGTTTGCTTGCTATTCTTAACTTAAAATTACTATAATTAAAATATGAAAACTGCAATAACAAATTAAACTGAACAAATTAGTATCAATGTTTTCCATAGTATATTATATATTTTCTATGAACTAAACTAGCACAGAATTACTAAGTGAAAACTTGGCATAATTTGCTACGCATTTTAAACATCTTCACAATCAAAGTGAAATGTACAAAAGGAAAAAAACACAAGCATGCTCAGTACAGGAAGCTACAAAATCGGTCAGCAGCTAAAGTGATTAATAGAATAGAGGAAAAATGTTATCACAGTAAAATAAGACTGCTGGAGCTTGCATCAACAAACCTCTGTCCAGTGGCCTTTTAAAACAACTGACAATGACAAGAGACCCAAATGTCTGGTCCGATAGCTCATCAGTGGAAAAGCAGACTGAAACTGTTAGTTTGTGAATGCAAACTGAGAAAGAAGAGGAGGAGAAAGAAAATGACGAAAAGGTATACAAGTAATAGAGGAGGAAAAAGAAGAGAAAGAGGGAAAAGAGGAGGAGAAAGAGGAAAAAGAGGAGGAGAAAGAGGGAAAAGAGGGAAAAGAGGAGGAGAAAGAGGGAAAAGAGGAGCAAGAGGGAAAAGAGGAAAAAGAGGAGGGAAAAGAGGAAAAAAAGAGGAGGGAAAAGAGGAAAAAGAGGAGGGAAAAG
>VOMN01115846.1:0-11188 GCA_014899125.1 Orchestia grillus
GAATATGCGTAAATCTGTGTACATAGACCTAAGAGGATATAAATTCAAATATGTTGTGAGTATGTAGTCCTTTGCTCGATTACTATATCACATCATTCTCGTAACTTTAAAATACTTCTTTTCTTTTATAGGATATACTTGACGCTTGTAAAATAAGTGTAGTTTATGCGGAAGTTTTACTTTTTTCTAATCTGTATTATAGAGCATACCAGATAAAAACAGTTTAGGAACGTGTCATACCTATTCCTTAGAGTACGCCGTGCCTCCCGTGAGTGAAATATCTTAATAATTATATTTTCTTACATGACAAATTATGAAAGCTTTCCAACTAGTGATGGTTAGTATCATTATAAAGCTAAATGATGTAACATATTTTTATGTACGAGCAAAAATTTTGTTTGCAAATTTAATGATTCTAAATTTTTTTGGAGGATTGATGGCAAAATTGTGCTTACCAGAGTGGTAAGCACGACACGTAACTGAAAAGTTCGTATGTTTAAAAACTGTGAACTTTTTCGGTGGAACTGAAACAAACGGGAGAGTATGATTTTTATTTCCAATCTGTCTTTGTACAACTCCTCAGAAACTGTGAACAAAAATTCACTAAACATACTTTCCTTGTGCTGCCCCATTCCAATTTCAGTATTTTAAAGGTTTTCCAACTTTTGGCCTCAGAAATTTTTACAGAGGGTAAAAAAGAGCAAATTCAGAGATTTACACAGGCGTAAGAAAGCTACGAATTAATGCGACAGATGTGTGGTAAAGTGACAAATGTGTCTTAAAGTGACAGATGTGTGGTAAAGTGACAGATGTGCGTTAAAGCGACAGATATGTTTTAAAATGACAGATGTGTGTTAGAGCGACAGATGTGTGTTAAAGCGGCAATTGAAGACAAAGCCGCCGCTTTACAAAGAGCTCCCTTGCCGAGTGGAACAAACGGGGCCGCTCAGGGTAACTGCGCCACATTTGTACCTCGGCTCCTATTTCTTGGCTTCCATTTCTTGGCTCCTATTTCTCCCCTTAATAAGAAAATAAAGGCACCCAAAACTAGGAAAACCTGATTTTTGGGACAGCCAAACAATAGAAAAATTCACCTTATGTTTTGAAAAAGTCGTTCTGTAAATAGAAATTCTAGGCCTTTATTACTGTTGCTCCTCTACCTTAAATTGAGCAAATTATTCAACACAAATTGGTCATAAAGAAATACAAATAAGGAACGTAGCATGATCACTTAGCGCTGGTTCGTTTTTTTAATATAGCAATAATTTTATCGCTAGCCGAATCAACTCAAATCGAATTTGACTGGCAAAAATTTTCTCTCAATAACTCATGCTGAGCTAGGCGGCATTTTTCTCAATTATATAAATTTTCTTTACAAGAAATGATCGAATATTAACCAGACTATTCACACACCATCGGAAGTGGGTCAGACTCATGCTTTCTTGGTCTATAAGTTTGACAAGAACATTCTTAGGAGATTTTTTCGGAGGATATTTATTATTTGACAGTAATGGAGAATATTCATATTTGGAAATTATTGAAAGAAATTACAACATTTATCGGAGATTTATGATATCATGTTCAATTTCCTTTCGACTAACAATATAAACAAATATATGGGCTTAAGATTTGTGTTCACACTTGTATAATTGAAAAAAATATTTAGATAAATTTGTATGAAATGGACGACGTGCTACGGGCTCTCAATAGGTAGAGTATACATAAATACATCATTAGCTGCGAATCATGTACTATTGTTCGTGAGTTACGTTATATGTAATTCCTTGTAATAAACGTTTTAACTTTGTCAAATTCCCAAAATTCGACGTACCATAAGCTCGTGTTATTATAATTACTAATAATTACGTATGATTACTATAGACGTTATTCCTTATAATTACGTCTGCATTTGGGAGTGATACTTGGAAGAGCATTCATCCAGAACACCATTTTATCAATAAAATGCATATGTAAGATGCAGATGCAAGGTAATTTAACTTTGTTTCCTCCATGAAATTTTCCTGAATACCTTGTTTTATATAATATGATAAAATGCAGTAATGTCTGCACATTTTGGTAAAACGATTTAAATTCCCTCCTCACTAATTAATGATGAATTATTTGACAAGAGATGAAGCTTCATGAGCAAACTTTGATTTTAATTACGCTTCTTCTGAATATTTAGATTCACACTTTCATCGTGACGTAAACTTTACGGTTATAGTTTCCAGAAGTAAAACAACACTGAGCCGTGCCCAACCATTTTGGGCAGAGCAAACAAAACAAGACTTATGTAGCGAACAAACCACAGCAATACTTCTGTGCTGTGAAGAATAAGGCTACACTTGTCGAGCGTTCTTCGATGGAATTACCATGCCATAAAACTACAACCAAAAATAGGAAAACCACTCGCAGAAAATCTACATGGTCCTCGAGACCAGGGTGTTTGTCAAATGAATTTCGCAGGCTTTGGGGGCCCATTTCTAAACATTAGATCGGCGAGCGGTGGAAACAGAGCAGGCGTTTCGAAAGGTTCTCGAATGCGGCGGATATCTTGCGTTCTTTGAAGGAAGTTGTGTCTTTCCCGCATGGCCTGCTCCTGTAATATTGCAATTTGCATGCAAGGCTTACGAGTGACCTGGCAACACAGCCAATTAACAGTTTAAGCCTGCGAATTAAATGCTTTGCTTGATGGCGAGGAGCATGTGTACCGCCGTTTATATTAACAAAAGACGTCCCTTTTCTAAGCTATCCTTTGATCTTATTGTGTTCGTGCTCCTATATTAGAGTTTCGTTCCTCGATAATTGGCAGTTATATATTGGCTGGTAAAATAATTGGCTATTATACCCGATTAGAAAGACTAAATTATTATATTCAAATCAATAACAACTTTATGGAAACGGAGAGGCGATGTCACTTGCAAACGATTAGCTTTGGGCAAAATTTTCTTCCTGAATGGAGAAAGCATGTTAAAAACAGGAACTTGCCTGACGCCATTTATAATTTTAATTATAGTGGCAAACTGAACGACAGCAGGCGGCTTTTTAAATCTCACCCCTGCTGTGTAATTTCCACCGTAAAAATGCACAATGCTCACGAAACTGTATGATTAACATTTAATTGAGCTCGAACTTTCAAAACGATTCTCGCCCCTCGAGCAACTTTGAATCTATTCAAAAAAGCTTGCGTACGGCACTCAAAACGACACTTGTATGACCATTTTTACTTAATATCCAATCCTCGACCGAGTGCAATATTCGCGCCACACAATATTTTACAGGATTCTTTTCCTTTCATTTGGCCATTGGCGCAATTCTGACTGAAAAAAGTAGCCCCTTTTGGGGCTTCGGAAGCAGACATCGGACATCGAGTCCCTCTCGAGCTTTCGTTTACCGCCCTTCAGTTGCGAGTATTGCAGTGGGTCCAGTGCTATTGCCCTTCAGATACGAGTATTGCAGTGGGTCCAGTGTAATTGCCCTTCAGTTACGAGTAATGCAGTGGGTCCAGTGTAATTGCCCTTCAGTTACGAGTTTTGCAGTGGGTCCAGTGCGATTGCCCTTCAGTTACGAGTATTGCAGTGGGTCCAGTGCGATTGCCCTTCAGTTACGAGTATTGCAGTGGGTCCAGTGCGATTGCCCTTCAGTTACGAGTATTGCAGTGGGTCCAGTGCGATTGCCCTTCAGTTACGAGTATTGCAGTGTGTACAGTAGAAAAACAGTTTACAGGATGTACAGCCACTAGCTCAATCAATATGTATATACCAGAGATACTTTTTGTAGCCTTGTCTATTACCGGTTCGTGTGACTTCTTTCACTATCCTTACTGTTAACAGTTAGCTCTGAATTGGCCTCAAATTTATATAATGTAGTATTAAGCCGGTGTCCAAAGATATGCAGAGACTGCGAGTTTCCTCGAGCTGATTTTAGTTTCGAAAGGAATAGCAAAGAATACTGGAGTAAATGTCATCCAGAAGCACTCCAAGAGTCATGAGGGACCCACCATCCAAACCATGTTTTGTACCGCCAGCGTGGGACCTCAACATAGTCTGGCACGACTGTTTAGTCACTGGAGTTCTCTACCAAAGAAAACTAGCCGACGAAATCGTGCGAAACACACTTTTTATGGCAGTTTGAGAATATTTGTACCCGCTTCATGGTGTAGAACGAGTTTATTAAAAAATTGAGCATGTCTGTCACCTTTATATAACCACGATGAAGAGTTTTGAGAAATGGTTATTATTCAAGGTGGGGCGGAAAAACTTGAACTTTTGAAAATTCTAAAAAATAGAAAACAATCCAGAAATAGGATTTTAATGACCACAATTGAGCCAGTACAACTTGCCTTTTCAGAGACAGTGATCCAAATCATGGACGTGAGAAAACTACGTCCCGTATAGAGACGTAGTTCACACTACATGGCTACCACTGCTCAGTGCAGAAGTTCCTTTTTCCGGGAGGCCTTGTACCTTGCGCTTGAGATTTGGCTCCTGGGAGCTGAGTGGTGTTTCTCGACTCCTGATTCTGCAAAACAACAGAAAAAGTTCATCATTCTTGCGAAACTTTTTTGTGTTATGTGTGTATCACATTTATTTACGGTATTATATCGAAGAAAAGCAAATTTAGAAATTCATTGGCTTTACCAGAGAAGCGAAGTCAAACATTACATTTATGCATTTTATTTAGTTGTAAAGAAATGAGAAGCTAGGGTTTCAACCCATTAAAAAGACAGAAGGGGAATTTCGGTACCTAGTGTTTTATCCTGCCAATGTGCTTTTTTCATATTGTGCTACAACACCACTAGTGCAGTATTGCATCTCGAGTTACAACATCTCTAGTGTAGTATTTTATGTCGACCTACAACATCACTAGTGTAGTATTGCATCTCGACCTTCAACACCACTAATGTAGTATTGCATCTCGACCTAAAACACCACTAGTGCAGTATTGCATCGCGACCTACAACACCACTAATGTAGTATTGCATCCCGACCTACAACACCACTAGTGTAGTATTGCATATTGACTTACAACACTAATAGTGTAGTATTTTATCTCGACCTACAACACCAATAGTGTAGTATTTTATCTCGATCACAACACCACTAGTGTAGTATTTTACCTCGACCTAGAGCACCACTAGTAAAGTATTGCATCTCTAGCTACAACACTAGTGCAGTAACGAATCTTGAGCTACGGTGCACACAATGTTCTTCATAATTTACTATTGCACCAAAATGACATCTAAAGATCTTCTAAGACGGAACTTGTCACTGCTAAATAGTTCATGAAAATTCCATAGTACAGCGACGTGAATTTCACTGATGCTTTTTTGGTGACTCGCTCTGACTGACAATTTCCCTCTGACTTGGTGACTTTTACTCCGTTGCTACCGGCGCATAATACTTGACATTATCTCATGCATTTCACATCTCACTTCTGCCAAAATAGAAGCGTTTGTCACGCTCGCGAGCGATTGCATTTCAGAGAGTGCCAGAATTGCAGCTGTGCTTCATTAAAATTTGCGCCAGTCGTGCTCTTCCAATGACCCATAAGAGTGTGTCAACGTTGGTTCTGAGCGTGACCTGCTGAATGCCCATCAAAAGTCCGTTCAAAAGAATATGTAAATGGAAGGAGCATCCAGCCTGCTAATCTTAGATTCTTTTTGTCTTGAGCATTTATCTTATTTTTGAACTGAATGATTATGCATTATGTAAAACCTAATTATCTTATCATTGGAAAGTCTTTGGCACATCCGAAAGTTGAGTACTTCTGCACTTGAAATTTTTTTTAGCGTTCTTACAAAAGTTGTTCGTAGACAAACATTTTTTATATCTATTCAAACTGGATATTTTTCAGCGTTGTTACCGCGTTCTGTAACTCAGGAACAGCCGCATGACCAGCTCAGTGATGAAGTAAGTCATAAGTTGAAAACTGGTACACATCTTCAAAAATGATATACCACTTCAAATAGAGTACAGAAAAGTAACGGATTAACACTGCTTGAGATCAGCCACTTGAGCTTCTAATATATAGTTCTGACGAGTCCAGAAAACCCATTGGAATTTTTCCTTACCTACTATAGCGGAAAATTGAACGAACAGTTGGAACAAAGGTAAAACTTTCACATAGGTTCTATTGGATTCCTACTACGGTGAAGCTGTTTTTGCTTGAAGAGTTCTGCAACATTTGCGAATGAAATCGTACATTTGCTTCAGTAAATATATGTACTGAAGCATAGAATATGCTTCTCTTGTGAGCACCTCTCATTCCCGTCTTTTTTTTAAATTCTACTCGCCTTTTGTATTCTGAGATTCTATGACTTCTTGGGCATAAGTCAATAAATATTTTCAAGTGTCAATATTGGTACGCATGTACGCCATTTCATTCATACTTGCGAGTTCATGTCAGATGAAAGATCCGCCATTTCACTAGTGCATATATTATAGTCTGAAGTTATGGTACACTATCTTCCAGCTCCAACTCCAACTGTAAGACACGAACATTTTTCAAAACTCTGCTTCCGACGTCGAAGGTCATCAGAAGCCAAAGAGAAAACTTACTCCCTTCCCTGTTGTTTAATTCGCTATCACTTCATTTTGAACGGGGCATTCAGAATTTTTTAATGTGAAATATACGCAATTTTTTTAGCGAAGTGGATTGGCCCTAATGGGATCCAATTTTTTTCATTATGGCAAACGTTTTTTTTTGTTCTTCTCCAGTAGCATATTTCAGTTCCAATAGTTTTTCACGACATTGCCCATTTTAAATTATTTTCTTTTGAGAGCTGCAACGAAACTTTTTTGCCCGCCTGAAATTTAATTTTTCCTTTTTGAATTCGTTCCAAAACTTTCCAATTTTTCACGTACTTTTGAATAAGTTTTTGCTTCCTCTGGCATTTTGAGTTTCCAGTGAATTATTTTATTCTGTTGCCCTCAAATTCGTTTGCAGCTTATAGAACTCGCTCTCGTTTCTTCTAAACATTTTAAACCTTTGCTTTTCGCGTCTCAAAATCATCGAACTGATTTATTTTCTGAAAAATTTTAAAATTTATAATTTTGGTTCCGCTCATGAGTCATAATTCTATTAATTCATTGTTTTGTTATGCTTAAATACTCATTTGAACGGACACATGTTCATTCGATGCAATCGTTTAGAGTTTTTCGCTAGATTATATTTTTT
The DNA here is from genome assembly GCA_014899125.1 of Orchestia grillus. Lineage (NCBI taxonomy): Eukaryota > Metazoa > Arthropoda > Malacostraca > Amphipoda > Talitridae > Orchestia > Orchestia grillus. The sequence goes on from VOMN01115846.1 coordinate 7,180, forward strand.
TAATACGCTTATAATGTTATCCATCGAGTTCGTCATCCGTCAAATGTATTGTTTCCGTCGTATGAACTATCCGTCATATATATTTTTCGTCGTATGAATTGTTTATCAAATATTACATCCATCATGCATGTTATTTCCGTCATAAGCTCAGTCTGGCAAGTGCATTATCTGTCATATGAATTATCAGCCTCATATGACATTAGTCTAATGTATCATCCATCACATCTTTTTTCCCTCAAAAGCGTTATCTTTCAAATTTATTACCCATCAAACATGGTACTTCACATGTATCGTATACAACACGACAAGAGTGGATATGATTCTGGCGTTCATTCCTTTTCCGAAGTCCCTTTTCCTGCGGCCTACAGTCCAGGCCCCACCAGGGCCGAGACCGGCTGGCCCACGGCCTCGGAGGCGTCACCAGTTCGCACTTCTCCTGAAAACTTGATAACTTCCTTCCAAACGCTTTCATCCGACGAGACTTTTCAATGTTTCAAACGCTCAGTCGGGAGTCCGACGACGTACTCAAATTTAGGTCGTGAATGAATAATGTTCAACCTCTATGAATGAACAATTCGTTTGGAAATTCTAAGCGATGCTTTATTGTGTGTGGAGTGCTCCTCTTCAGTGTAAATGAATGAACGAATAAAATTTGAATTTGGTGTTGGTTCATTGAGTGAGCTACTAAATTAGTCCTTCAGTTTTATCAGCTTTTTTCCTTTGACTCCTTTAATTCAGTGCACTAAATATTTAGTAGAAAACCTCAAAATTAAACATCGCTGCGAACGTTCTCGGAGATTGTTCCCATTACGAATTTTTGGGATGCCAATATTAGAAACCTTGAAACTTTGATCTTACTTTTTTTAGGGGATAACAAATGTCATGTTGTCAAGTGTGAAATACGCGTGTCAGTTTCGATTTGCTCCATAAATATTTGTGTTGCACCAATTTGAAAATAAATTAAGTATTTGCCTCCGAATTTAAACTCGATTTGAATTTCATTGATGAAAGGTGCAATAATTTTCAAAGCGAGCGTATGGATTATTTTTCAATAGTCACTTAAGAGATTTACAACCACTTCTGCTTTCTTCCAGCAATGTACTTCCACCGATACGTCATGCTTCTTTCAGTACTGCAACGTGGTTACAATTTCTGAAACATTTGCAGTACATAAAAATCATTCAAATTTTCCCTTACCGGATTTGGGTTGAATTCCAAGACCAGCATTTCACCTCGCAATAATGACGACAAAGTTCATTGCAAAGTTGTATTTTTTGCTAAAGGTTAGGCGATTGTATAGTTTTTTCAACTCGTGAAAGGACATTTTTCTGAATCTCATTTTCAACGTGAATTTCCGAGGTGTATGAAAAACTGTGGAGTTCCATCTAGTGACAAACGACTTGTCTAACTACAACGGCACAGACGTATCAGCATTTTCTCCACCAAATTCACTAAGACATTTTCGTCATCCTAAATTATCAGCCCTCAGGAATGAAGGAATTTCCTTAGCAAAATAAAAGACTTCAAGGCGACCCGGAGTCCGCTGAAGCTACTACCATTCGCTGCAACATTTGTGAAGTTTTTCATTTCATTTGATTAATTCAAGCGCACCACAAATTTCATTTCAAATTTTCCCCTTCAGAATACGGTTGAAATACTGGCAACTGTATTCTGTAAACATACGTATAAAATATCATTATTGAGAAATTGAATTCTATAGAATTATATTCCACAGAGACTATTGAAGTATATAATTGTCGAAATCTAATTTGAACGAGTTAAATTGTGACGTTTTCCTCATATATCTCAAAAGTAGACAATTTCGGCATGAAATTGTTCAATCGTCAAGAGAGATTCCCACATCTCCGCTCCAGTCCTACTGCACTCCACGCTTTAGCCAATCACCAGGAGAAATTTCCTGCTATTCTCTTCATCCTCGCTTGCTCCCCATGCTCTAGCCAATCAGCAGGAAGAATTCTTGGTCATCCACGTCATCCTCGCCTGCTCCCCTCGCTTTAGCCAATCAGCAGGAGAAATTCCCTGTCATCCACTTTATCCTCGCCTGCTCCCCACGCATTGACCAATCAGCTGGAAGAATTCCTGCTCATCCGCTTTAGTCCCGTTTCCAGCTCATGCAACTATGTGCTATCAGCACTCAGCATTACAGACTAGAACCTTCAGATTACAATTCGTTAGTAACTATGTGATCGTTTTGAAAGAAAAATACCTCTGATAGATACACACTGAAATTCACAAATACTTTGGCTGATAAGATGAGTAATTTACTTCTTGGAGATGAATTTCATATGATGGAATTTGGTGTTCGCAAGCTTGTGGTGGTATATGGGCCCATTCTTCAACATTTTTTTTCAGTTTTTTAACATTTATCGGACTCCTCTGATAAACCTTCTTCTTCAGTGTTCCCCAAAGATGTTCGATTATATTGAGGGTTGCCTCGTCTACGAGAGAACATTGATTTTGTTCTTCATAAACCATTTGGATAGCAATTTAGCCTTGGGCTTAGAGTCGTTATCTTGTTGGAACGTCCTTTTGTGTTTCTAGGAAAAGGTCTTCGCACTTAGAATGAGACACTTTCCTAAAATTTGATGGTACACGACCCATCCATCTTCCAATCAATGATATGAAGTGCACTAGTATCCTGTGCTGTGAAACAACCCCGACCATTATACTGCCTCCTCTGGGCTTCTCTGTTGGGATGATATTACGCCTCTAATAGGCTGTTTCTTGTGTCCTCCACACATGGCAAGCGGAATTATGATCAAATAATTCAATCTTGGCCTTATCAAACGAAAAAACATTCTCCCAAAGTGCTGTCTTTCCACCAATTGTTTTTTCTACAGCATGGCAGTTTTACTAGGTGCGTTTGATCCCAGTGCTGTAAACTTTTTTAGTGATGATTCTTCCACACACTTTTCTCCCGGAGGCTTCCAGATGAGTTTTTAAACTCATTGCGAATTATCATGAGCCTGTTTTTAATCTTTTTTTTTTTTTTTAAATCGACAAGAGATCAATCTTCCGTAAAGCACCTGACTATGGTAAGTTAATAACAGAGCCATGTTCCTCTAACTTAGGAATTGAACGAACAGTGGAGGAGGGACACTGATCATCAGATAAATATTTCTGTACCATGTTCCATGAGAATGGAATTGAATTATTTGCTTCCATGGGCATTCTGAGGCTTCTTTACTTCAGAATATCTTTTTGATATCCTTTTGGCTTGACATCCTTCAGGTGGTTGTGTGCTGTGAAGGCTCATGGGGGACTGCCCTTCTAATTCCAATTACCTAAAAGTAATTCGGATACTACTTGCTCATTTGTCACTTGTGTTTAGGTACATGATATCAGCTGAGATTGCACTTGTGCTCATTATCATTTTAATCAACTGTCTTGAACGGCGATCTACGGAATTTTACCCTCTGCAACAGAAAGTAAGAAAATAGCGACAGAACCAAAGTGATAAGTTCTTTAAGCTTTGTAGGTTCAATGATTTTGCAAACTTGAAAATATTTTAAGAATACGAATTTGAAGAACTACAATTTTTCTAATATACCGTGTCTGTATTATCTTGAAGTAATTCAGATACGAATTTCATAGAAATCGTTTGAAAATTGTTTCCAAGATGTAATTAAATACTTCTGCCCCGTACGACGTATGATAGATGTTTATGTGAAGCCGTTTGCCAGTAAAGTTCTGCACTTTGCTTTACAGTTCCCTTTGTTTACTAAAATAGGTGTTCGGTTGACTTTTTACTATGTTAGTTGGCTAGACGTTTAATAAAAAATAAATTTAAAAGTAAGCAATTACTTGTGTCCTTTTCAACTGAATGGAAACAACATACTATACCAACTGGGAACATACTATACCAACTGAATGGAAACAACATTCCATGGTTGCATTATACACTCCAAAATTACAGCTCCACCACGAGCTCCTATCGATGTAACTTGCTTCCCCTGCAAAGAGAACACGGAGACCGGGAGTGCGGGGG